>VOPJ01007160.1:0-43722 GCA_014673585.1 Semibalanus balanoides | reverse complement strand
CAATGCATCTTGAAGATACAGAAACGTTTCGCCAGAACCATTTTGGGTTTGAACTTCAGAGACTCAGTCACATCTAAATTCAAAGAAATTGGAATGCTTACTATGCATAGTATAGTCAAATACAAGTCCATTATCTTTGCATATAAAAATATAAATAAAACACAGCCAATTGTGTTAAGGGACATCCTAAATGTAAAAATACCTAATATAACCAGAAGCCAGGATATGTTTGAGATTCCCTTTACAAGATATACATACCGCAAACACACTGTAAGATTTTTCGTCCCAGAAACATGGAACTCATTACAACAGCCTTGTAACATAGCAAATTATATGAAATTATCAACACTTAAGACTAATGTGAAATCCTACCTGCTACAGAATCAGTGCCGAGATGAGTAGACAGGAAATGGAGTTTTGAAATCATGTGCACAATTAAACCGAAAATACAAAAAAAGTGTCCTTGGATATGAAGTAAGACTAAGATAAACTAGAAAATGAAAAAAAAAACTGGGCATGAAGTAAGATTAAGAATAACTAGAAAATGAAGAAAAAAGTATAACTTTGTCTGGCCTATTCTGTAGCAGGAAGTAGATTATTCTTATAATAATTTTTGTAATAATTTTATTGGTTTTGTATCTTATTTTACAGAGCTTTGCTCATGTTCTGTATCCCTAAGTTGTTCTGTATATTATACACAAACTAATTTCACCCTAACCTATGGCGCTGGCTCTGGGGGGCCGACCAGCAACAAGCTCTGCTTAGCTGGATTGGCTCCCTGGAAATCCAGCATACACATGCATGAAAATGACCAGGAATAGTCCCCGGAATGTCTGCTTGAAGTTCTTTACTAACCATGTATGTATGAATGAGTGAATGCATGAATTAATGGGATCCTAGTAGGGGGCTGTCACTTGCTGTCTTCAGCGATGACTACTATTGCCTTCTCTTATATAATTTACCATACTAACAATGGGCATTCTTCTCTCCTATATGCTTATTTAAGTTTCTTTCCATTTCTTAGCTGGGAGTGCCGCGACTTTCTCTTTTATGTTCTCTGGTGGTAACGTATGGTGTTTTGAGTCGCTGGGATAGGGGAGGGGGCACTCCTGGTCACCTGCTCTTGGGTGGCGGTTAGAAAAGAGAAAAAAATGTAATTGTGCGCTTTAAAATGCGTACAAATGTTAAAGTGAGCTACTTTGACCAATCATAAAAGAAAGTAGCAATTTAACATAAATACATGCGCCGAGAAAGGCGCGTTTTTAAACCGCATATACTATAATTTGTTAACAACAACAGCAACAAAACACATTGCTCCATTAAATTGGCATTAAATTGAGCATAACAGTGTTCGTAGGAGGCAGAGCAAAGGCAAAAAGCCTGGGTTGGCTTCGAAAGCCCTTCAGTGTCTCTGAAGGCTCTTTACCAGAGTGACCTCTCGCCTGGTTTGAGGGCTGCTCTGTGGCTTTTTGAAAACCATTCAGCTAATACAAAGGGTATCTGGGCCGTTCTCGATGCCCCCTGTGATCTGTACGGTGGAGGGGGAGGGCAATTGACCCCTTCTCCCCCTGGCTGCGCCTCTGCCCGTCCCTATTCTTTCCCAGGTGACCTCCCAGTACTTCTAACATACCCATCATTTAAACATTTTCACAAGTACAGAATGTATATTTCGATATTACACAATACGTGCGATTGATCTTACCAGCAACAAAAACAATGTGAACAACACAAATAGGTTCGAGATATCATAGTTGCACGTGCGACTTACAAACATCCAAGTCCCAGTACACCAAAACCTCATGTATACATACATTGGTCCATTATAAACACGATGCATGGACTATACGGAACGACGAAATAATCATTCACAACGACCATTATAATCTTTTGAACCTTATCAGTGATACTCACCCTTATGACTGCCCCCGTGTCCTCCATACCCACCTCCTTGTCCTTCCCCATACCCACCTCCGTGTCCTCCATGTCCTCCCCCATACCCTCCCCCATTCCCGTCTCCATACTTGCTATTATGGTGGTCACCCTTCTTGTACTTATCGCTGTGGTACTTGCCATGGTTGCCCTTGTAGCCGTCATGGCTATCGTGGCCGTACTTACCCTTGTTTCCGCCGTACTTGTCATAGTCGTGGTCCCTTCTTGTAGTACCCATCATGACCCTTCTTATCGTCGTAGTGACCCTTCTTGTAGTGTCCGCCGTGGTACTTCTTGCCGTCACTGACTCCGTAGTATCCGTCGTGGTCCGCTGTACTTGTTGTGGTAGCCGTCGTCCATGGTAGTTGTCGTAGAACTTCTTGTTGGCTTTGTAGTCCTCCTGTGTGGATGTCTTGTAGCGTTGTTCTTGTGGCCCTTGTCCCGTAGTAGCCTTGTTGCCGTACTGTGTCCCTTGTTACATGGTATTTGTCGTGATTGTCGCGTAGCTATTTCTTACACCCTTGTAGCCGTGGTCGATAGTTGCCGTGGTCTCCGTAGTAATCCCTTCTTGCTTTACCCGTGTCGTGAGCGCCCGTACTTGTTCCATGGTGACCGTGGTCAGAGTTCGTAGTATTGCCACCTTATAGCCTCTCTTGCCGTAGTCACTGGCGCCCGTAGGCGTGGCCGCTGCCACCGTAGTAATTCGCTGCCGTACTTGTTGTTGTACTTCTTGTCATTGTAGCCGGTGGGCGCCGGTGTCAGGGTCGAAGGTGCGGACTCTCACAATGGCTGCTCCACCGACCTCTCGCTGCCTGCGAGTGCAAAAGATGGCTGTGGTTCTCCTGTCCGTCACCACGGGCGCCCGCCATCTGGGTGCCGGAACCTCTGAAGCCGAGACTTGGCTGAGGCGCTGGTGTCGGCAGAATAGCCGCGCGGCTGCCGCCGTACCGGAGAAATGTTGAGGCAAGCTGTTGACGCCCAGTAAGGCAGATCACGATGGTCACCAGCAGGACGCCTCTGTTTTCAGCGCCATGTTGGCAGCTGCTCCCGAGCTGCACTGGTCGGAGGTCACTGCAGTGAAGAGAGCAAACGTGCAGCTCTGCTCGTCCCGCTGGAACACTGCAGCTACTGACCAGTGACCAACGAATGTTTCTGCTGTCCACTGTGTGCGTGGCCTTTTGTACGAGCCAGACCGCTCCACTGAGCAATCCATCCACGATAAGAGCCGTCCGAATGTCAGCAAAGCTTGCCTGGTCAGCGCATATTGCGTCCGAAACCCGCTGAAATTCATGATCCATGGCGAAAGGAGTGCACGTTAGGAGATCGTGGTACGACCTTGTCACGCTTGATATTATCGAAGGATTTCGTTGGAGCTGTGTTCTGGGTTGGACTCGATGGACCCTCGCCCTGGTGGGGGTCATTTAGACCCCCTCTCAGGTTTTTCCAAAATAGTTGGAACTCGGCGGCGCGCAGCGCGACCACATTTTGTGTAGCTGTTTGAACATCATTGCCAACTTTTTTCAAAAAAATTTAACTTCCAGATCACCTCCGGTCAGGTCACAAGGTCACGTCAAAGTGACTTGCCTTCCAAAATGTTTGGTGATTGTCGCTAGTAGCCCAACAGTTTGTTGTCCCAAAATATTGAAACTTGCAGGATTTCATAAGTTGATACGCAATCTACATTTCGTGATTTTTTTTTGCATCGGTGACCCTAAGTCAGCGTCAATCTTCCTGACCTCATTAATAAGTGAACAGGGAAGTAAACAAAATGCCTTCGATTCAAGATCATTTACCTTGGATCATGTAGATTCTTTCAGAGTCATGTTATTTTAGCTCATTCCGGAGTACCAAGTTGCAGTTGTTGCTCAGTGATCTCTGCAAGGTCATCTGAGGTCATTTGAGATCATCAACAATGATTTGCTAATAACTCTTTATAGAATACAGATAGAGACAATCGGATGACACCACTGTATTTGTCTTGTCTGGCCGCGTTGCCAAATATGCAATATGACCTTGAACTGAGGTCAAATTTTAAAGTTGACCTTACCAGGTCACCATGTACTTTTTCCAATATTCCATGAAAAAACACGATGGTGTTAAATTGATTGCATTATCATTTTAAGAATTTAAAAAAAAATCAGGAAAACAAATTGCACCCAAAATTAAAATTTAGTCCATCAATGATTTATGGAGCCTTAACCATTGATCTGAGCCCAATATTAAGGACATTTGGTGCGATTTCATGCATTTTTTATGAGCTTTCGATTTTTGTTTCCTAGCTATCATAGTTCACTCTTTGGTTGGGAAGCCATTACAAAGATTATGTATTTGGTGTGGTTGTTTCTAGGAGAGCCTCAGGTAGCGCAAGTCACTATTAAGAAGACTGGTATACCATGTCCTTAAATAGCCCTAGTAGAGGTTACCTCATGGCGTGCGCACCACAAAAGGTAATAGGATTGAGAGAGAACAGTTGTTTGAGCAGAGAGAGACAAATGTAAGCCTTCGCTATGACTATGGGAAGCTCTAATCCGAAACACCGATTTATTTTCGCGTCTTTTTATCCCTTTTAGTTGTCGGGTTACATGGGGATAATTCCCCCCCCCCCTCCCACCATGGCGAAGTTGTCTCAGAACCCGTAATGTTCAACAATTTGACACGTAATCTGAAAAATTCGAACTTCGAACTTTCATGACCCGTGGCCCATGACCTGTTTCTCAAGGTCATGTCAGGCAAAACTGGCGTCCCGTAGTATCAATCCTTGTCACATGTGCAGTTTCCGAGTTTTTGACGTTCAAGAGCAAATGCAGAGGTGATTTCAGGTGACAGGTGTGTCGTCTGCTGAGATTGTGACCTCGACTGACCTTTTCTGAGATCAATTGAGGTTACTGACCTCCGATGACCTCAGATAACTTTGTTGGTTTCTGGCCGCTCTTAGGACAGTTTCTGACGCTGATTTTACATTTTGGAGCCATTTGACATAATTATACTGTTCACTAAGGTCATCGCGTTTTCAAAAGGTCAACCGAGGTCCACTGACCTCAGATGACCATGACGCGACCTTTTTGGAATTTGCAGTTTTAAGTCATTTTGTGACGCTGTTTCAAAAGTTTGGCATGTATTAAGACACAAGATGTTCCTTTACCCATTTTTGGCTTGATCAGTATTAAATTTTCAACACATTTACGGATTTGGTGACATTTCTGTTTTTGGCATGACCTCAAGAGGTCACCTATTATTCCAAGACATTGAAATTAATGTCAATAGTTCCTCTCGTCACAAGCAACAACGCTGTTTTTTAATCGAGCTCTGCTCAATTAGGGGCGAAAATGAAAAGGGTAGGTGTCAAATACCAGCACCCCACCACCCCCCACCTACCCGGACACGCAGTTAATTTGCCCTTATACCCGGGCGAGGATTTAAGTGCCTTGACGAGACAAACACGGATTATGTAAAAAGTTATTTGTGCAAAAAATGGCCTTTTTGATCCTTGATGATCTCTGGATCCTAAGATATTTACTTCAGCTAAAAAATACTAAAATAACTTCAAGTGGTTTTTGACGAGCTTTCGAACAATATTGTAATCGCGCCCACTGTTCTTTAAAAAGGAAACGTATACATTTAAGGAATATTCCACTCATGATCGCCCAGGACTGCAAATGATTTGGATAATAATTTACTTTTTACCATTCCGATTTCTAACTGTCGTAGACAATAAGGGAAAAGTAACTTCTAATGTTAATATTAACTCCTTCTGTTAAAAATAAATGAACCATTATCACGATTGTTTAAAAAGGAGACTTGCTAATGATAACTTAGGGCACAGATTCATGAAGGACAGATTGCAAGACATTTTATGCATACCATTACGTCAAAAAGGCAGTAACGGATTTTCGTGGAACCAAAATTTGTTACCAAGTAAATGAGAGAAACAGGCATTAAATGTGCGGAAACCGTTTATCAACTTAAACTTAAACTATTTTTCGAAAAAGGATTGATTTGCAGAATATGATAATTTTGAGAACATTTTTGGTCTTGTCTGTGTTTTCAAGTAATAATCCATTTGTGTACGAAAAAGGTCACATTTTTCCCCTTCAAGGAAATGAACATTAACTTGTTTATTTAGGAAATTATTACGTTTATGCAATTATTGGCTGCAATTAATTAAACCTATACCATCTTTTCTCATGTATCATGGTAGATTGCATCGAATGCATGCAATGCAACTGAATAATATATTATATTTGGAATTGTTCAAAGATCTCATGAAGTCGTCCCATCGTCCTTTAATTTGTTTTTGAACATTCCATAATTCCATACAGATTCATACCATTTCCCTAGCTGATCATCCAATAAAATGCTTTAAAAAATGGGAATGAAAAAAAAGAACAAACGCATTGCGTTTTAAATATTATGGTTCAGTTCCTTTCATTCAAATATGCTTCGTATTGATAAATATAAGGTAGGTAAAGTCTCAGATGAAAGACACTCAGCGCAATGTTGAACACCGCATTCATTCACACGCACCGCAGACAGTGACGGAGCAAATCTGATACCACGGACAACAGGAGTGTGTAAGCAGCCTTTTGGTCATTCCCGGTGCAATACCACTGACCTCACAGACATCACGTCGCCGAATTCGACCACGGAGTTTGGAAACAGCACGGCTTACAGCACGGAGGCTGATGACCATCGCAACTTCCAATCGTGGATGGATTGCTCAGTGGAGCGGCTGGCCTCGTACAAAAGCCAACGCACAGTGGACAGCAGACAACATTCGTGGTCACTGGTCGGTAGCTGCAGTGTCCAGCGAGGACAGCAGAGCAGCACGTGCTCTCTTCACTGCAGTGACCTCCAACCCAGTGCAGCTCGGGAGCAGCTGCCAAAATGGCGCTGACCAGAGGCGTCCTGCTGGTGACCATCGTTTCTGCCTTACTGGGCGTCAACAGCTCCTCACATTTCTCCGGTATCGGCGGCACCGCGCGGCTTTTCTCCGACACCAGCGCCTCCAGCCAAGTCTCACTTCAGAGGTCGACACCAGATGGCGGGCCCTGCGGTGACGGACAGGAGAACCAAAGCCATCCTTTGGCACTCGCTGGCAGTGAGAGGTCAGCGGGCAGCTATGTGGAGAGTCGCACCTTCGACCTGACACCGGCGGCCACCGGCTACAATGACAAGAAGTACAACAACAAGTACGGCAGTGAATACTACGGTGGCAGCGGCCACGGCGCCAGTGACTACGGCAAGAAGGGCTACAAGGGTGGCAAATATTACGACTCTGACCACGGTCACCATGGCAAGAAGTACGGCGCTCACGGGCACGGCAACAAGAAGGGATACTACGGAGACCACGGCAACAGCGACCACAGCTACAAGGGTGGTAAGAAATACTACGGCGGACAATCACGACAAATACATTGGTAACCAAGCCCAACAAGTACGGCACAAGGGCATACTACGACAAGGGCCACAAGAACACGGCTACGAAACGTTCACCACAGGAGACTACCAAGCCAACAAGATAGGTTCTACGATAACTACCATGACGACGGCTAAAACACAACAAGTTACAGCACCAACCACGGATACTACGGAGCAGTGGACGGAAGAAGACCACGGCGGACACTACAAGAAGGGTCACTACGACGATTAAGAGGTGATGAATGAGGTACTACAAGAAGGGACACGACTACGACAAGTACGGCGGAAACAAGGGCAAGTACGGTCACGATAGCCATGACGGTTACAAGGGCAACCATGGCAAGTACCACAGCGATAAGTACAAGAAGGGTGGCCACCACAATAGCAAGTATGGAGACGGGAATGGAGGAGGATATGGGGGACACGGAGGACACGGAGGTGGGTATGGGGGAGGGCAAGGTGGTGGGTATGGAGGTGGATATCAGTGACAAGATTTAGACAATTCGAAGCGATTATTGTTGTTGTTTATCGTGTCCTTGTCCGTTTATTTCTGTCCATGTACTGTGGACAAGAGAGAAACACGCTGCATGCGGTAATGGTGGACTAGTTCTGGTTTTTTAAGTCACTATGCAATTTTTAGTTGATTTATCTTATTCATGTTTTTTGACTGATATCCGATATACCTACCTTCTTGTGAATGTGAACGCAGTATTATTAATTTTTCTGTACGTGCATAGAATAGAGCATAATTTCATAACTCTCATTTGTGCTGCTAACGTTTTGCTGAAATGCCATGAACATAACGTCATTGAATACAAGTATTTTGTGTATATGTGTGTGTATTTTGTAATCAAACGAACGTGCTTAAGCACCGCACACAGGAGTGAAAGCCTCCTTACTATAACAGCGATTTGATTCGATATACTTTCAAACACAGCAATCGTAAGGAACAGCATCTTTTTGGGAAATGAACAAATATAATAATACAAGGGCCTTAACATTATAGTGGATTCGTTGATGCCATGTTTCAGTAAAACATGTAATATTTTTACCGCTGAACTTGTGCTGTTCTGAGACGTTTGTACGCCCGAGCCGCATACTCACGCTGTCCACCGCAGCAAAAGAGTGACGCGGTGTGATTCGGCCACCATTTTAACACCGATTTACTTATACATTTTGTATAAATGGTACATGCATGTATTTTTTATAAACGGTACATACCGATCATTTTATAAATGGTACATACATATGAGCTTCAGGCAGAATTTATTTGTATTATAGGCCCTATAAGAAAAATACATTCAACCTCACAAAAGTTTGAAATACAATTGCGGCTTGAAAATGGAGTCCAACTTCTTGAAGACACCAGTTATGCTAGGCAAAATTAAAATATGCATATCTCGTCTTTCATAAGAGCAGCATTAATTACTTCAGCTGGCATGATTCACGACACCGACATTGTGGCATGATTCGGCACAACAATACATCGGTACGACACACGATAGCACGGCTGTGAGCCAGATTCTGAACATTTACAGCACTGGGAAACGCGGCGTGCTACGAAAACGCTACTCTGAATGCAAATGTAACTAAAAGTGAATGCAAATGCTCACTGATTACTCGTCATGGGTAGCTCCAGCACACGAGCGGCTATTCCACAAGCACTGACTGTAGTTAAGCTATGGTGAGCGAGTGAGTAGGGGCCATGCGATAAGTCGACACCTGAGTGTATACAGCACACGGATGTCAAGCCTGTTGATCCGACTCGCCCGCTATTATTTAACCGATGCTTGGTCATCGAGCCCTGTCACTCACGCAGGACGTTAGCCATTTCCCCTGTGCCGCCTTGTTTTCGGCGGGGACTGTTGTTGGTTGTGGTGCCAGCGACCCGGTCTGGCGCGATGGGATATGTTCCTGACGGGCCGGACGGGGGCGCTCCTCAGGTGAAAGGGAGGCCTGCTCACCTCGACACCATGCCGCCGCCGCCGCCGCCTCCGTGGCGAGGGCGGCTGTCAGTCGAGGTCCAGCGCTGGAGCCGTGAGCATCGTCCCGCTCCCGCTCCTCAAACTAGTACCGAGCGTGGCCTGTGTACCGACGGTGACCGGACTCAGAGGTGGCGTTCATCGAACAAACACTGGTGGCATAGCGGGCTACAAGCAGCTGAAGCCATGATCCAGGTGAGGCTACCATTGGTATGGGCTGTGTTCTGACCGTCACATTCCTGGCTGGAACCCCTGGAATTCCCGGCGGGCATTTTACTCTACTGCAGTTCGGCAATGTACTCGTATATTGTTGTTTCTGTTAACTACTTGCTACCTGAATCGGTAGAAAGCACTTGTCTACCAATTCCCCCTAATCCCCGCAGGAATTGACGGGTCAGAACACAGACAGGGAATGACCACGGCATAGAGGTCTTAAACGAAGAAGAGGCTTTTAAACAAACTAGAGGTAGTTCTATAAATCATAGATGGTCCATAGGTATGACAGAATCTGCGGGTGTGCTCGGTATCGGCTATGGTAAGCTGGTTAATGCGCAGTGCACGGTGACGTCACCGCAGTGCACGGTGACACGACCGTCACCGATTCTGAGAACTGCGACCTTGACTGGTTAAACAATCAATCAATCATATTACCATTCGTTTACTTGCTTCAATTATGATCCGATAAAGAGTCAGAGATGTAGTCCTTATGGGTTGAATCGGATTAGGAAAATATTTCCGATCGCTTTGAGCATTATGCGGGTTTATTTTCTGCCGTAACAGGTCATCATCGAGATGAAGAGATTGACGAGCACGATTACAGTAAGCAACTTCTTTTGGGTGTTTCATTGGTCACCACAGCATTAATTGTTGGACAATAGTCAAGCAATTGTTGATATGTTTCGGTGCAAAAGCTAATGTGGCTTGCAATTTGAATGTACCTGCACTTCTAGTATTTTTAAGCAAAACATTGAAACAACACAATATTTGAGAAAAAAGTAAACTTACAAGTACAATTTTAGTACAATAACATTTTATTTAATGATGATGCGATAGAATTATATGGGACAGTCACATTGAAAACAGATTTGCGATCGATTTGTTTGAAATGAAAAATGGTCCAGTCGGCTGAAGCTCATCAACGATCAGAGCTATCTAGAATAAACTGCATTGCACTACATTTATAATTGACATCCTATGACTTGCCATGAATTAGTTTTGAACAGAAATTGACATTACAGCGATAACCATTAACCAACACATTTCTTTCGACTTTCTAGTTTCCTTATTTTTTAGCTTTCTTATTTTGCTTCACTAGCAGTTGTGTCGTAAAATATTGAAGAAAGTAAAATGATAGGTGATATCACCGATGTTTCGCAAAATCCGTTGCAAAGAGATATATCATCTATCAACCATGGAATGAAAGGGCTGAAGTCATCACTAGCTTATATCATTCCGTTTTCAGTTGCTGAACAAACATCACATATGCCACCAAAACTAAGCCCGAGCCTATGCAGGAGTGACGACCGCTACCTTACTTATCCTGATGACCGGTGACACTTGCGCTAAGTTATGCATCCGTCGCCAGCACGCCGTCGCCACCGCGGCCAGCTTACGACTACCGGGAACCGCCGCCACCCTTTGTTGGACGTCAGTTGCACGCGAGGCAGGCGGACGACCAGTCGCCGATGGTTGAACCCCGGCCTCTGCCCGTGTCTGTTTACCGCGTGCCATAGCTACTGAACGGTGACCGGCCGCTGACCCTTACCCGGTCTGGAGAAATTCACGGGAGCGGGGTAATGGTTTTACTGCAGTGGGCAGAAGTTTAAGCTTAGCAGGTCCGGATAATTTGTAATATCTAAGCTCTCAACATGTCTCGTGCATTTTACATAATCTATATTTGGATCATCAGATGGTCAGATAAATAATCATGCAATGAAGTTGCAAATATTATCTATCCTTTGATCCATGCCGTCAATTATATTGCAATATTATAGCGAAATCGGGCAGCATGGTGAGATAGTCCTGGATAGTCCCAGAATCAGTTCCTTCTTCCCATCACCAGTCATATGCCGATGGCTCCTGCGGTGTCTGGCACGGGATCCTGCTCTGTTCTCCAATGACGTCACTCAAGGACGCGGTGACATGGCCAGCCACTCTGATCTGATGGTAATGCAGGCTACTGACTCGAGCGCAGACCTCGGCCTCAATCAGTCAATCTTTAACAATTCCCGGCACCGTGACTAGACGACTTTTCGCCGAACTGACTCACCACGTCGTACGAGAAGGAGTGTAGTTACATGAGGCTGGATATATAGTATTGGCTCGTAGTTGGGATCGGACCAACTGTAAAGACAGCCACTATGCCTGAGTAGCTGACGTACAGCTGTCAGAATAGGAGGTCACGCTCACGGATCGCATCACTGTTATCTTGGTGACATCATCTGGTAGTTGGTATGCCGAGCACTGTGCAGTAGACGGCTCTGGTGTGTTCCGCGGTGTGTCCCGGTGTGTCCCGGTGTGTGCCAGTCAGTTTGTCCCTTTGGGTTCCAGTGGGTTCAAGTTTGTCCATTTTGTCCCAGTTGTCCCGGTGTGTCTCGGTGTGTTCCGGTTTGTGCCGGTGCCGGTGTCAGGACCAGCAGAACCATCCTGTGATTTACTGTGTCGTGACAGCCCCCCCCCCATCCCTCCGATCACCGACTCCCCAGCCTGCAACCGACCAGTCAGCAGCGATAGCAGGGACAACAGCCCGGTGGAAATTCATAAATAATTCCTCATGAATGCGCTCACCGACCGAGTCTCTCCCTAACCTGAGTAGGCACATGACTGCAGTGTGCGCAATAGCCGCAGGACACTACAAACTCAATCACTCCACCCTGAGGAGGCATTTTTTAACTGCAAGTTGCAAACTGAGGCTGCACACAGGTCATTGGCGAACAACAAACCAGTCAAAGAACACGAATCCTCAGTCACTGTCAATAATTCATCAGGCATCGCTCCACCACCTGTCGGCCCATCACCAGCTGAGCGGAAACGCCCGGCGCGTTGACCTTGTGCACCGCCGCGGCCGAGTCCAGGCTGGCCGGCGGCGGCGGGCGGCGGGCGGTGACGGAGGCGGTGGCGTGGGCGGGGGCGGAGAGCACGGCGTACCACCCGGCTCGGATGGTGCAGCGGTGATCGGCCGCGCGGGTTCACTGCAGATGACCGGGGTAACAGTGTCTGCCCATCTGTGTCGACCCGGGGTAACAGTGTCTGCCCATCTGTGTCGACCCGGGGTAACAGTGTCTGCCCATCTGTGTCGACCCGGGGTAACAGTGTCTGCCCATCTGTGGCGACCGGGGTTAACAGTGTCTGCCCATCTGTGTCGACCCGGGGTTAACAGTGTCTGCCCATCTGTGTCGACCCGGGGTTAACAGTGTCTGCTCATCTGTGTCGACCCGGGGGTAATAGTGTCTGCCCATCTGTGGCGACCCGGGGGTAACAGTGTCTGCCCATCTGTGTCGACCGGGGTAATGTCTGCCCATCTGTGTCGACCCGGGTAAGTCTGCCCATCTGTGCCCATCTGCAGTAAGGGGGAGGGGAGCGGGTCTTTTTGTCGTGATCCTCCGGGGGAAGCGGTGGCCTCCCGGTGCAGAGAGCTCAGGCCGGAGGGAGGGAGAGAGGGAGAGAAGGCGTCCCCCGACCGGTCTGGAGGTCATCCCGTCTGACAGTCTCATGGTCGTGCCTCATAAAGACCTGTGTAAAAATCACGTTAAGAAGCCACAGTGTCACGTTTGGTCCGGATCTCTCTGCTCTCTTCCTGTTACTTTCCGACACTGTCGTGTTCTGTCTGTCACGCATGAGATGACGACCAGTGTACATTTAATATTCACCACAAGTAACTGACATATTTGAACACTGGCGACCCTCAGCCGTACCGTTCTCCCGTGCAAACAAGGAAGGATGAGCCGGAGCGACACCCACGCGCTGCACACTGCCCAGTCCGTGGCCCGAGGCTCAAACAAGGAAGGATGAGCGACACCCACGCGCTGCCCAGTCCGTGTCCCGGGGCTCCAACAAGGAAGGATGAGCGTCACCCACGCGCTGCCCAGTCCGTGTCCCGGGGCTCCAACAAGGAAGGATGAGCGACACCCAAGCGTTGCCCAGTCCGTGTCCCAGGGCTCAAACAAGGAAGGATGAGCGACATCCACGCGCTGCCCAGTCCGTGTCCCGGGGCTCAAACAAGGAAGGATGAGCGACACCCACGCGCTGGCCAGTCCGTGTCCCAGGGCTCAAACAAGGAAGGATGAGCGACACCCACGCGCTGGCCAGTCCGTGTCCCGGGGCCTGGGTATCCCGTGACGTCATACACGACTAGCGCTCCGCCCAGCCCTGGGGGACATTAAGCGCTCCGCCCAGCCCTGGGGGGCACTGAGACACACCAGATGTCTGGGAGGAGTTTAGAGCCCACCTGTGACCTCTGACGTCAGTTCACCCGTCGGGCGTTACCCCTCCCACAGCAGACCATAACGGACGGTCATCTGACCGGATGATACCCCGGCCGGTCTGGTGACCTCTGACGTCAGATCACCGTCTCCCCGGGAGTCACTCCTCCCACAGCAGACCATAATGGGCGGTCATCTGACCGGTTGGATACCTGCACGGCCGGTCTGGTGACCTCTGACGACAGGTCACCGTCTCCCCGGGACCGTCACTCCTCCCACAGCAGACCATAACGGGCGGTCATCTGACCGGTTGGTTCCCACCCATTCGTCCACTCACCTTCCCCGGGTCTGCACCTGACGTCTCTGACCTCTGATATAGTCTGATCTGACCGGCTCTGCTGCTGTCTTATGTAGCTAAAGCCCGGCTTGACCCGACACATGTCCGGTTTGATGCATGTATTATGTCTCTGCTGCTTCCTGCTGCAGAAGTTGACCGCTGTGCCCCGAGGTGGTGCGTAATTGGCGTAATAATTGGCTCTGGAGAGTGCCACTGTAATGTACTCATTACAGTGGTAGTAACGCAGTGGGGAAGTTTGGTGGGACCGTGGAGTGCAGGGCGATGTACCGTAGCTAACAGATGTGACCATGCTCTGGCGGCCATCCACCGTCCACCCAGGCCCTGACCCGTCTCAATCTGCCGAGACAGAGCTGGAAGCGTGGGTGTCTGGTCTGTTCGAGCGAGACGACGCCCTCACAATCCACACGAGTTCAACAGTTAATGTTGAGGGCACCGCTTTTTGTTAGCTCTTTCGGGGAGATTCAAGGTTTGATGGTGGCTGTCATTTATGCTAATGACTGCAAATAAACCCGTCTCTAACAATGGGGACAGAGACTACCGAGATTATCTATTTTTACTGCTACGAATGTGACAAAGCATGCTCCCGGCCGGCGGAGGCCCTGTTTCCCGTTTGTGTTTGTTACCATTTGTACATAGTTCCCTTTGCGGTTTTTTTAGAGTGAGCAATAGGGTAACTTATCCATTAAGTCTGAGCCAAGGCTGGAATGGTACTCCGTTTATGCCCGAGTGGCGAGTGGTTTAGTCTATAAAACCCCACTCAACAAAAACCGACTCTCTTATTCATCCCGCGTATTGACCTACACCTCTTGGGAAGGCCGCTCTGAACAAGTCCCACACAGGCATTTGGTGTGTCTTTTTTTCTGGTCAGAAGCTTAGTCTCTCACGCTGTAGCCTGTATACCACGCTAACCGTTAGCTGATTCTGCACGCGACTGAAAAGTTGTGCACTGTCCATTGTGTTCTGCTTGGGCGCATGGAAGATTGTACACAATTAGGTAGAAATAGTGTGTAATCAAGCCACGTGCATGATGCTATGAGATGTTTCAACTCCACCGTTCTGAGTAAAGCACTCTTTATCTCGAACAGAATATGCTTTAAATGTTCCATGGAACATGCATTAACTATTTAAGCTGAGATATTATGTCGTCTCGTAGCTCCTTCAGTTTATAATAACACATAGTATTAATTAATACTCTTATTGTGGAAGCATATAAATAAGATCAAGGAGCATTCGTTGATAAATCTCCATTGCCATTCATACTATATTCACTTACTACAGCCTTCTATAGCTATAATTCAGTTCAGCAGTCAGCTTGATCTCTCCACCTATTGACTCGCCCACTAATCAGAGTCGTCATCAGGTCTCAGCGATCAACTGAGAATGGCTGCAACTTAGTCATGCTAAGTTGTCACGTGGGATAGCAGACTTACTGAGCAGACGGTGAACCGCGGGGGGTCGACACACCGGCTGGCCTCCCCAGAGACGTCTAACTCCGTGGTCTCCGCGACTACGAGACATTGGCAGCCGCTACTCCGGAGACAAAGGCAAGCTCATGGACTCCAGAGGAACAGCAAGCTCTGGACTCCGGGTTGATACGCAGGGGGCGACCCGGATGAGAAGTATCACGGCAGTTCTGGGTAGCTCATGGGATTGTATTACCTCTGGGCTTATAACTGAATTTTAAAACCAGCGCTGTGATAACATGCATTTTTCATAAAGGAAATGTGCTAATTTTCAGCCGATTTACAGTACATTGACTTGGGTGGTCATGGCCTCGGTGCCGTCGCCCGTTGATTCGTCAGTGGAGACACGCGGCGCGACTGTTGCGTCATCGTTGCGTGCCGCCTCATTGCGTGGTCTGGGCAGCCAATTGAGAGATCGAATCAGCGTGTCAGCAGCAGCGGCGGCGTCAGCGTGTCAGCAGAAGACGCCGGAGCTGCACATCCAGGTCATGTTGACGCAGGTGCGCGTCCCGGGCCGCAGGGCGTCGCCACCTGACGTTCGCGCACGACCGCGCCAGAAACGCCGCCGCTGCGCCACAATTGAAGCCAGCGCACCGTCAGTCAGCGCCGACGGTACTTAGTGAGTGAGCGGCCGTGGCGTGCAGGCCGACGCGGCGCGGCGATGGCGCCTCGGGCGGGCTGACGGCGGTCCGGAACGCTGTGGATCCGATCTGACCCCGTGTCATGGAGTCACGGCAGCAGAGGGACGATGCGGTGACGCAGCGGTGACGCAGCGGTGACGCGGGGATTTCACCGTGACACGGTGATGACTTGGTGCTTTATCGGCTGGAGTCTATTGATATATTGTTCTCAGAATTCAGATCGTACAGCAGTTCACGACTCACTTCAAGAGTTGTAATCAAATTCAATACATATAGTTATTGTAGTCTCTACACTCCGCTGTTTATTGCGTCCCTATAATAGGGGCACAAGAAACAGTGGAGTGTGGACTCTAGGGTTCACACTGCTGAAGTCTACTAGCAAAAAACGTTTCAGTGGCCTTGTGACGTCATTTTGTCGATCGCACAGTCCTGTGTGGTCCCGATTTCACGCTCGTGAGACATCTGCTTTCCCGTAATGGCGTTCCACGGCGCGAGAGCGGCACTCACGCGGGAAAAAGACGCTTCAATCACGCGACAGACCGGCGACCAATACAATTTATGGTGGCGCCGCCATTGAGAGCCGTGGTCGTCCATTACAAGGATTCTGATCTCTTTGGTCGTGTCTGTTTTGGTTGAAATGAACCGAAGGGTCGTGAGGTTACGGCTGCCTGCTCACAGGAGGGAGATATATAGCTGATTTCTCTTCGATACAATAGGATGTCGGTGGGCTCGGACAGACTTGTAAATGACTCAGAGTTGATCATGGAGTTGACTCATGGTCAGACATTTGCATGATCACGAGTTGAGTCGATCAATTTGTTAAAGCGAATTGAGTCAAGAGTCGAGTCGATTCAATTTTGTTTGAAAAACAGCAACTTGAGCCGAAGAGTGATCAGTTCTTTCGGTTCGTGAGTCAGACTTGAAGTCGACTGCAAACAAATGGAGTCAAACAACAGGACATTAGCCAAGGGGTATAAGGGCGGGACCGCCCCTTCACCTGAGCCAAACCAATTTACACTTAGATAGATGCATTTGCCTGACACCCGACCCGCCCCCCCCCCCCCCAGGTCAACATCAAGTAAATAATGCCAACTTTGGTGATGAGTCAAATGAGTCGACTCAAATGGTTTTTTTTAGTCGAGTCGAGAATCAATTTGTTAAAATTGCACTGAGTCCAGGAAGTTGAGTCACTTAATTTTAAAAGTAAGACTTGAGTCATGGAGTTGAGTCGACCATTATATAGTTAATTAAAACACCACCTTGAGTCGAAGAGTCGGTCAGTTCTTTGGCTCTTGAGTCAGACTTGAGTCGACTCAAAAAAATATGAGTCATTACAAGTCTGGTGCTCGGTCGCCCTCCCGGAAATGAACCGAAGCGTGATGTTATATTGACAAAGCAGCGGTTGGTACCCGCTAGGGTCAAGCTAATCGATTCAAACATGCATTTTATGAAATGTATGAACATCGTGGTTATCGAATGGAATCAGTTGGTTTATTATTCCTTGAAGTGAAACACCCATGAAAAGACACAACATGCAGGTATATCCACTCACATTTAATTATGAGGACATGTCACGAGCAGAAAGGTACCTATGCTGAACGAGTTCCTGATAAGTGGTGTAGTGATGTGGGGGCTTAAGCCTTAAAGTGTTGCTTTACGACGCGCGAATAGCTTAAGTCTCTGTTTGCATCTCCTTCATGAAGCATAATAATTTGCAATGTAAGTATTATGTAAATCAGTACACTGGATAATTCAATTCCAGGGGGCATCGGGAAAAAATGGCATTGGCCAATGGCCATATACCAAAAAACAATCGGGCGAAATATGATACATTTGCTGATTTAACATAAAATATAGACGCCACTCATCATAACATGTTTGCTTTAAATTTAGTGATTAATGCAGACGAAAGCGGAATTATGTTGATTTTCATTGTTTCAGACTTGCCTCGGAGTTGGCTCCCTGGTCAGCCATTTTTCGTCATTCTGAATTTGCGGCAGTAAATCAGTGCAGTGCTCAAACCAAAGCCGCCGCGTTTTCCTGAGGGATATCTTATCTAATATCTATCATGCCAGTTTCCTCTGAATCATAGCCACTCAGTTACACGGTTCGGCCAGGCAAGTAGATCAACTACACATAGCTGCAGCAATAAATTGTCTCCGACATTTCATAACATGGTTGGTTTGGTTGAATGCGTGCATAAATAGTCCTAAATTGGTCAGTCCCTGTATGTACAATAAAGTTAATCAGTTTTAGAATCTTTCCAATCATTATCATCAAAAGTTGTCCACACATAGCCTGTCTGTAACGACTAGTCCCTAAGGGACATTGATTTATATTGCCCTACCATAACAATCGAATCGAAGCAAAGAGCCTCGGACTCCAGATAACCGTCGTGGCCGTCCGCGTCACACCGGACCTCCACGAGTGCCAGGCTGCGCCTGGACTCACAGGGGGGCAGCCGGGGGGAGGACCCTGTCAGGCCTGTTACACAACTCCCGGCGGATTATCGCACTCCCAGGCTGTCCGGCCGAGCCGCCGCCGCCTCCGCTCCCAGGTGGTGCAGCTCAACACACCTGATCTGATGAAGCTGTGAGGCGCGTGTCCGTCCCACAACAACACACAACACCGCAGACAGGGCGCTCTGCTTCACTGGGAGCCACTCACGCCAGCGTGGTTTGTCTTTAGCCAGAGGCCGTGAAATAACCGCAGTGAGGATTGTTTGGTGTTTCATCAGGCACTCAAATACTGAAGCCACTCTCAGCCTTCAAAGTTGTAGAGGCAAGGTCACAGTTGTTTATGTTTGTGGTTTACCACGCACAGGTCAATGCCATGGTACTGTGGCAATCGTAATAGCTCATACCACAAAACCGCCCGCGGCCTGTCGCCAGCACACGTCCATGTGTTGCTGTCGCCTGTCATCGTCTATCATCGTCACACACTACGAGCAGCAATTCGGAGCAGGACGAGCCTATACATACAGACATGCGTGGCAGCCATGGGAATGGAATGGTCGACCCGCCAGACCCGCCAGACCCGCCAGACCGGCCAGACCGGCTATGAGCCCACTGTGTTGGCTGCTGCAGTCCGTGCTGTAGCAGCGCAGCACCAGGGCGGAAGCTGGGCTGACCTGCCCGCTGTGCTGGCTGCTGCAGTCCGTGCTGTAGCAGCGCAGCACCAGGGCGGAAGCTGGGCTGACCTGCCCGCTGTGTTGGCTGCTGCAGTCCGTGCTGTAGCAGCGCAGCACCAGGGCGGAAGCTGTGCTGACCTGCCCGTTCCCACGAGGTGACAACTGACAAGTAACGAGCACAGTGTTTGCACCAGCGGATGTGACCAACAGGTTGTGTTGGTCATTATCGGATACTTATGCGGTGTCACGGTTTCTCCCTAATTAGTCCGGTATTTATGTTTACACGGATGCTATCCAGACCGGTTAGACAGGGGGAGAGACAGACAGTTGTGGCAATGCGGCATGTTTACAGTCTGGTCATATGTCAATTGCCAATGCCATCTGCTTGGATAAAAACATTTTTAGCGAATTAAGATGATCGTCCTTAATGAGAATGCGGGACATTTTTCACAAATGTAGTAACATTACAATATGGTCTATCGTCTGCATTTGCACTAGTTAATAATGTATTATATTACAACTTTGTAGGAATTAAATATGGAATATTTATCACGATTTAAGCTAATAACCGTGGTATGGCAGTGGCCTTCTCGCTCACGAAGCGCTATAATGCCTAATGCATTTGTAATAGTGGATACGGTTAGCTCTGAATGACTTAGCATGCAGACTGCCGACTTGCGCTGTTTAAAATTCAAAATCAAATGCTCAGTGCACAAACACCTGGACATGTAATCATAATACCATTACAAAGTTTCGGACGATGGTAGAAATCGAAACTAGGCAGATGGAGTCTCAAAGAAAATCGGAAGATCAAAGGGCAAGAGAAAGGGACACACGGTCTTCGCCCCACAAAACACTTATCAGGTAATGAGCGGTAGAAAACGATTTGCGAAGGTCTGGACGACTGCCGCGCGGGCCCAGGTTGGCGCGGGCTGCCGCAACCACATGATTAGGCGGCACATCGTGCCACATGTTAAGGCCGCCTCGAGGCATCACGATGCAGTGTGGCGGCTCTGGCGGCGGCCCGCGGCAGCCCGGCGCGTCAATGCAGGTGTGTGACCGCCAAGGTCACTGTGAGGATGTGCGACGTGGTGGTGTGGTTAGGGTTAGGGGTCGGCACCGCTGACCAGATCGGCTGACACAGACCGCTGACCAGAACACTGATCGTACCACTGACCACACGCTCACCGCACGACGGCTGGGACGCCGCCAGCCGCTGGCCAGGCGGGCTGTAATAAATTGGAGGCGACGGGCTCACCACAGACAACCCTAGCCAGGTGGTGGCTGATGATTTGGTAAATAGTCTGAGCGTGAAATTGGTGGACAAAGAGTTGGGATTTCCTGGAACAATTTAACAACCATGTATCGACCACAGCAGAGGCACCGAAGTTCTGTTCATCGCCCATTAACATGCAGCTCACGAACGGGAAGTTTAAAACGCTGGTGGAATCAAACATTACATTACTATACACTGTATGTACTGTATAGGTATTAAAGTTTGCAGCTGGAAAATATCAATGTTGACATAAGGATAACCTCAAATGAAATAGTTGTCAAGGCAATGGCCCTGCGAGAAAATCCACCCATGCTTGTGCTCTGGATAAAAATGTTTCCTATTGATCGCTTACGAATGTTGCCTATTGACCTTTCCGTCCACCCGCCTAGCTCAGTCGGAAGAGCGCTGGGCTTACGATCTGACATATCACCCTGGCAAGGTGCGTTCGAGCCACTTCGGCGCTCACGATTTGCTCCTGGCGGGGATGACCTGCGGCCGGTGGCAACGGCCGCGTTTAAGGTCAGATGAAGCCAATGAGCCGGGCGGACCGTCCTCAGTCGTTAGGGGGCATTCAACTTT
Organism: Semibalanus balanoides; assembly: GCA_014673585.1. Taxonomy (NCBI): domain Eukaryota; kingdom Metazoa; phylum Arthropoda; class Thecostraca; order Balanomorpha; family Balanidae; genus Semibalanus; species Semibalanus balanoides. The sequence continues at coordinate 22,525 of VOPJ01007160.1, read as the reverse complement.
CGTCCCGAAATTATGCCGGTAACTGCAATTGCATGATCGGATGGTGTGGTCAGGACCTGCGCAACAATCGTAGCTTAGCGCGCGCTCTAATCTCGGAAATCTATCCCATGATACTGGATTTCCGCGATTTTATCAAGTCACCCGTGAAACGCTGATCGCACTTCAGCTGGCTGACGCTGCCTTTTACCCGTCACGACTGTCCGGCTGCTTCTTTATTTGGACACATCTTATGCCGCGTCACGACCTCCAATTTTCCGGGACCACTTGGCTGATATTGAGCGAGAGATCAGCAGATCATCACTCTGCTCCAGCAGATCATCGCTATATGCTATCCTTGCTCTCTCTCCCTCTCTCCGTTCCTCTATCCGTCTGTTATCTTCGTTTCTTTCTCTATATATAGAGAGAGATAAAAAAATGAGATACATCTCCTTACTACACACTCCCATCTACCGTTGTTGGTGTACGTTCACTATGATGCGTCACTATCATTCCCAGAGCTGATACTTGTCCATTGTATAGTCCGTCTCTCGGCACTTGGCTCTGGTCACCGACTGGTAGTTATAGTTATGCTCCCATCACAATAAACTCTCTGTTAGAAATAACCTGAACCATCCCTCCCTGGCCCTGCGACACATCAGACGATTAGCCGTCAGCAGTCTGTTTTGCCTCCTTTCCGGCGCGGTGCCACATCCGGCGGGGCACTGTCTGTCACGGCGAGCCGCGGTGCCATTCATGTCACCTAGTTTTCACCCCGGAACTGGACCGCGGCCCGGCGTGGCGCGCGGTGGCGGGATGAACGACTCCATACGTTAGTCGACTCACGCCATGGGAGGTGGCCTCTGGAGCCGTGAGACCGGGGGTGGTATCACGAGCGCGCCACCGCCCGCCGGCACGGAACGGCTCCGGCAACACGTCACGGCTCAGAGGCGGTGACACCTGTGACGGGCGTCATGTGACGCCTTTATGTGACACCTGTGACGCCTATGCGCCATGATGCCTGGTGTCTGTGACACATCACATCTGCCGCTCAACGCAGCGCAGCCGAGACACCTGTCATTAGGAACTGCTCATTTGCAGACTGGAAAACAGAGCCGAGCTGGCGTTGACGCGCTGTCTTCAAACCAGGTGGTCGCGTGCAGTGTTCTAGAGAGCTAGAGAAGTACGCCGTCTTAACACTTGCGCTACAGAGCGTGACACCTAATTACTGCCGAAGTGTCGACTGAAGCTATACCCGTGTGAAGCTGTCCGACGTGTATCCGAACATTTGCATTTTGCAGATTCATTCCACTGCTTACCACACCGTTGATAGTCCAGCATAATGTAACGGACAGGTTCGATCCTTAACAAGCCCTCGTTCGCTTAGTTTTGTGATGACTAACTGTAATAGCTGGCGGGAGCTCCATTCCGAACAAGCGGGCCGAAAAAGGAATCGCTGCGGGGTACAAAGCGACACACCTCATGTTTTACCTAATTAAAACGACTACAATGGCATTGTGGGGCGCGGCGGACGTCAGAAAAAGACCGACGACTGTCGGCCACGGGGTCGACTAATTTGTTGTCTGTCTGTCTGTCTGTCTGTATGTGTGTATGTGTGTATGTGTATGTGTCTGTGAGACTGAGTGGCGTGGTGAAGACGCGGTGACTGACAGTGGCGTTCCGGGTCGAAGCTAACGAGAGAAACTCAGCAGACGAGTCATTGTGGCAAGGTTTAATGGCGCTAATGCACTGTTGACATTAGTGGTGCGTCATTCTATATCACGGTCATATGCACGAAAGTGTTTGCACTTTCAGGGACGACTGGTTTTGCTTACATGAGTTCTGCTGCTGTGCTAACATTCACTGTTTTATATTTTCCTGTGTGAATGATAAAAATGTCTGCAAACCGGTCTGTGCTTACTGACAACCAAGTATGTATGTGCCAAATATGAAACCCCTTTAGCCACAGTGTTTTCTCCTTAAACGACATAGAACTACGTTACGGGTAGCAACTCGTTACGGGTAGCAACTACACTCAGTAGCCAATGCACTGCAGCTTCTAACCCCGTGTCTCTTGCGTTCCAGGTGTTCCTATTAGCGGCGTTGGCGGCAGCAGCGGGGGCTCAGTCCCTCACCCTGGTAGAGTGCCTGCCGAAGCGGCCTCTGCAGGACGTATCTGGGGACCTCCTACCGGCCGACACCCTCCGCCTGAGCCAGGTCAGCGCACCGCAGTCCTGCGTGCCTCTGCTCTGCGCCGCAGACACCCTCATCATCCACACCGTCTCCGGCATCACCTACGCCTCCGTCAACATCGACGACACCTCCGCGGCCGGCTCCGACTGCATGGAGGACGTGCGCGCCTCCCGCGACACCTACCTGCGCTCCAATATGCCGGTGACCTTCTACAATGCCGGGGACATTCACCTGGTGATCCACGACTCGTCATGCCCTGCGCCGAGGCCAGAGAAGCAGCGTCTCCTCCTGCTGACGGCGCTGAAGGGGAAGACCGTGCAGCCTCTGGAGTCGTTCATCCTGTGCGACTCTGACCTGCAGGTGACTCGGCCGGCCATGCACGTGCAGATGAGCAGTCAGCCGGGCTCGGTGACCCACGTGACCATGTACTCGGGCCCGCAGGCGCGCTCGGTGGCCTCCGGCTTCGTGCCCCAGTACGCCAGGCTGGAGATCGCCAATGACTTTGTCGTGTCCGTGCTGAGCTCGTGCGTCGGCGACCCGGCCAAGATGGAGCTCATCAACAGGCTTGGCGCCACCTGGCTCGGGGAGATCGACTCGTGCCTGCGACTGCTGTGCCACTCGGGAATGGAGGAGCTGGCGCTGGGCTACTACAACTACCTGCTGTATGATGACGACAAGAGGGAGGGCGAGGCGTGCTTCAAGGCGCTGCAGACCAATGAGATCGGCTCCACCGTGGACACGCCGCTGACGCAGGTGCGCGTGGTCAGCGCCGAGGGCGACTCCTGCACAGGCACCAAGATCATGGTGCTCAACCCCACCTACTCGGGCACCTCCAAGAAGCTGCAGCGCTTCCTCTACTACCAGGCGTACAAGATCCACTCGTTCGACTGTCCCGAGCTGGCCGAGACGTGCCTGCAGCAGAAGCTGGCGCAGCTCGGCTACAACGGGCCCCGCATCCCGACCAAGTCCGAGTTCCCGTACCAGTGCGCCAACCTGCTGTGCGACTCCCGCGTCGGGCTGACGCAGGCGGCCTTCTCCAAGTCGACGTTCCGCGTCACGGTGAAGGACGACAAGATGCGGCCGCTCAACAACGTGTGCTTCAAGTCGATCAGCCGCTCCAAGGCGAGCAGGAGGGCGGACTCGCAGACGGTGCGCACCGAGGTTGCCGTCGCTTCGGTGTAGCCGTCCTCTTCAGCCTCCTCTGAAAGCTGCCGTCGTGAAGTGGGAAGGGTCTTGAAGTCCGCCTGGGTTGGTCCGCTCCTCAGGTCTGGGGGGCTCTCTGACAATCAGCTTCACTGCGCGGAGGTAGCAGGGAGGGTTTTCAGTGGTGTTCATGTTGTTTGTAGAATGTGATAGTGTCCGTATCTTCTGTGTATATTGCAGTGTGCTTAGTGTGCATATCTCCTGTGTATATTTGCCTCGATGTGTTTATTGTACATTGTTCATAGGCTGTAGTGTATATACATAATGCGCTGTGTCAACTGAATGTGTTGAGCTGTTGAGTCGAAATGAGGAAGAACTTGTATGGTGTGTTTGAGTGTTACAAGCGGCGTTTCTATGCAGCAGGTTCGTGTCAGTGGTGCCCCCAGGCGATCCTTCAGGGTCAGCGGCCGTTACTGGGTCTGAGTTCGGAGTGCCTTAACTTTTACTGGAAACGTTTCCATCGCAGTGATTCATAAATGTATATCGAATACACATTGCCCCTGATGCACTGTTTGATGCGGTTGGTCAAACTCGAACTGATGATATTGAGACAGCAGCAATGCAACCTTCCTAGAATGTCCGGTTGGATCGCTCGAGCAAACCAATTACGATATATAAATCATTTTCAATTGTCTGTGCTAGTGACAATGCAACCAAAGCACTCAAAGAACTTAACGACATTGTTTTGATTCCTTCCAGAGATGTTTTCAATCGGATCTCACGTTAGGCATCGTTTAATACGGGAGCGCTCGCAGAATAGCTAGTGCAAAAAGAGCTAGGCTATTTGAGCGAAGGGAGCATTAGGACTAGTGAAGCAAACCGCTAGTCGGTCAAAAGCAGCGTGGACAAAACAAGACAATGCTTGACGTATGAGCTAGTGCTGACAAAACACTAGTCTTTTGGGTGCTAGTAGGACAAAAGAGCTAGTGTCCTCAGAGAGCTAGATTAAAATGGCTAGTGCGGCTGGACTCTATTTGGTCTGTGTGTAATTTACTTTGCATTAAAAAGAGCTAGTTACAAAAATGGCTAATCGAAGCATCGGCACGTGGCAATTCAGGTATATGTTTTCTTTTTAAAGTTGAACTCTGAAAACAATATTTCACATTCAGTCACATAAGTAGTAGTAACGCTGCAGTACCTAGTTAAAACCGTGCCACCGTTCAGGACTCCAGTCACTAACAGTGAATATAGGAATCTTACACGGAAAATGCAGATGTTCGGTTGAAGCGGCCTCATTGCCCTACAGATATGACAGAGGCTGATTAGATAATCAGCTTACGGAAAGACACGATAACATTCCTCTCGAGCTATCGGAGGGTTTTGAGATACACGTTTTGACATTTGAGTTCTTTGTCCGTCCGGAGCACAGATAGGTACCTAACAGCTGACGTGACATGTGCACCTAAGTTGTTTGTTTGACAGCATTTCAGCTAAAGAGGAGGATTAATACAAATATTCGTTCATAGAAAACTTAAGTTTCGTATTATTAGGAAATCATATTACGAAAGTCATTTCACCCATAATCGCTTAGGTGTTCTTGTCTAACGAACAAAATTATTGACTCCAGCCGTGGTATTATCATACAAAGTTAAAGAGAATGTTTCACCTTTGTATTGGACGTATTGGTTTTCAACTGAGCTAGCCGTTATGCCGTTCTTGAAATGTCTAAATTCCTTAGGTTATTTTGCAAAAAAAACTAACCGTTTTAAAGCAATTTAATTTATAATTTGCAAAAAGCATCCAGACTTGTGCAGCCGCTGATTGGCTGACAGCTTCAAAACAAACTTCCAAGATAGTTGGTCGTTGGATAAAAACGAATAGTAATTTATCGAACCTTGAATGGATCACCTGCTGCTACTACGATAACAAAATACTTGTCTACATCTACCATTTATTGACCGCAATCGTCATGTCGATTATTACGTCAATTGGAGTGTCCGTAGAAGGTTGAGGAACTAGTGAATACTACGTAATTTTACGACAAATGCACTCAGTGAGCTGGTTTCGACAATATCTTGCGGATAGTCATTCCACTCCCGTATCGTGCGGGGGAGAAAATAAAACTGGTAGTACTGTGTCTTGCGGAAGGGGATTCGATATTGCTGGTCATGACTTCTTCTGGGGCGTTGCCAAGGGCGGATCCAGCCGGCTGTTTTTTTTGTGGGGGCAAACCGTTTTTAGCGGACCTAACCTACCTCCAATTGCGAATTTCTTCCCGGATTTGGTCCACTTTATTTTGCAACCACATTTCTTTTTAGTTTTTAGTTTTTTTCAGCTTCTTTGGTTATCGAATAAGGAAAGATCTACGCTTGCAGTTTGTATTGTTCCAACATTGCCTTACAGTACCAGAGCAAAACTATTTCAATTGTCAACTGTACCCAAGGGCGTCGTCGATAATTTTTGAGTGGGGATGGGCTGAAATGACGGAAAAATGTAACCCATTTGTATGCGTTTATGTAAGCCTTTTGCAGCATTGTGCAATGTTGACTTTATATTAAAATGTGTATTTGTTATTTAGCGCCGCGAAGCGGCGCGAAATTTTTACGGGACTGCCTGATAAAACCCAGAAACAAAGGCGGTTCGCCTTGTAGAGAACAAAAAGCTAAACATGCCATCCATTAAATTCACCGTTACATGAAACGAAGACGATGGCGATGGCTTCGTTATGACGATGGCGACCGATGTGACACCGCGAAGTGGCGTGAAAGTTTGATTTTAGGTCGTGGAAAACAATAATTTAATTTTGGGACCAGACTCAGATAACCCCTATGCCTGGTTGCACATTTTGGTATGATACAAATATTGAAATTAAGGTAGTTTTTAATAAATATATTCGTCGGATAGTAAATCACATGACCGGTGGTAGTATTGTGCTTAATAACTTAGGTATATGGAATAATAATAATAAACTGATAATAATATAAACGAAACTGCCAACAAACAATTGGTAACAGTGCAAATGGTTTGAAAACAGCAAGCGGCGAACGACTTTCCGCACATAAATGGTCCCTGCGGATCTGGAGGAGGCCTGGAGACCGAAATGACTTGGGGAGATGATCCTGGCCTTCCCACATTAGCATTATGGTCCAGCAACTTGGACACAGAGCAAATAGTACCGCCAAGGGGAGACTGCCAACACTTAATTAATTCATTTTCCCATGCTTCCAATCCTTTATCATTTAAACAACTGTCGTATTTTGTGTCTTGCCGCAAGGGCGCGAATGGTGAGTCTTTCACTGTGGACGGCTGTATTTTTAACTGGTTGCCAAAAGCAATTTGTAACAGCTGTAGTGTCCGACCGTTTGCGGGGGGACCACAAACATAGGTCTCGGGACTTGGGGGGGAGGGCATCGGCCCCCCCCCCCCCCCATTTGCCCCCGCTGGATCCGCCCTTGGGCGTTGCGTAGGAATCTGAGGTTGGTTTTTATGTCTGATGGACAGAACCATGTTATGTATGATCTTGAAGAGCATGATCAAACGTGCCATCTTCCTCCGTTCTTGTAATGATTTCCAGTTGAGATCATGAAGCATACGGGTTACGCTGCACGTTCTATGGTATTTACGAAACACAAAACGTGCAGCCCGGCGCTGAATTGACTCTATTTTGTTGATGTGTTGTTGGGTATATGGGTCCCAAACGGTGCATGCATACTCCAGAACAGGTCTAACGTACTCTATTTTGTTGATGTGTTGTTGGGTATATGGGTCCCAAACGGTGCATGCATACTTACTCCAGAACAGGTCTAACGTACATACGTCCTTTCGGATGCAAAACATTAAAAGAAAACAATTTTACACTGCTGCACTTGTATGTATTCAAGTGCGCCAGAATTGTCTATACAGATTGTGCCTATTCTCTATAGCGCTCTAGGCTCTATAGCTCAATAATGACGTCATTGTTTCCCCATTTTTTTTTTATTAAGTTGAGTGACTTTTCGAGAAACGAATATCTCCATCATCTTCAGCAGTACTTACTTCATATTTTACTACAACGGGTGTATATTTGACAACTTTCAGAAAGGTGAAACAGTCCCTTGGTCGTTGTTGGATTTTTCGCCCGAGACCGAAGGTCGAGGGTGGAAAATCTTACAACGACCGAGGTCCTAAATAAATTATATCGGCCAAGTGTGGTATTTTATTTTATCATTATTAACTCCTACCCTCCTTTTGAAAACTGGAGTAAAAAATAGGTTTTGGTAAATGTAAATACCGGCGGGGCCGAAAGCTTGACCAATTGACCTTAACATGACTTTCTGAGAGCTGAAAACCTTTTACCACATGCTCGCGCTAATGCTAAAAACATACTGAGACATATGCTAAGAAGTGTTGCTGCTCGTTTTGCTATAATTCAGTTTTGTATCGTGTATCCAGTCCATACTGACGGATCCAGACAGACAATCTCCGTGGGGGGGGGGGTATCTTTGGGTGTGGCCCAAAAATGTACCCCATTTTTTCCCGGATCTGGGCTGGGCACCCTGCTTTGGTATTCGAGGTTAATAAATGCATTTTTTGTTTTACAAAAATAACTTTTTATGGATTTTTTCGGAGAAAAAAAAAATCATATCTTTTCCGGAAAAAAATGTTCGGGAGAAAATGACTTTTTCAGAAAGAGAGAAGAAAAAATATACAAAACGCAATATTCCGCAGCATATATCCATATAAGTAATAATAACGTTTATCTCATACCAATTCGCAGGAGGGTCACCGATAATTCTTTTGTGGGGGGTCAGCTGAAATAACGAAAAATGCACCCTCATTTTTAATAAGCCTTTGCAGCAATGCGGATTTCCATGTTATAGTAGGTATTTCGTTATTTAAGGGACACTGTCCGTTCAAAGTAAAATTTTATATGTTAAAGAACAACCAGATTTGATAAGCACCATGAAGTCCGTTTTTTTTTTTTTTTTTTTAATTCGCGCCCAGTGGCCCAATAACTTCGTACAAAGTTCAGTTTTATTCCAGCCAATGAGCTTGATGAGTCCGCCACCACTACGTACAAAATTAATTAATTGCAGCCCTGTGCAACTATGGAAAAAAGTTATATTTTTTGATTAGGCATTCTACCCAAATTTATAATGTCAGAAAACATTTCATGCCTTATTATGTCTGATTTTAAGCTCGGTAATAGGCAGGAAAAATATTTGCCCCGATGAAGGAAATATTTGCCCCGAAGGGCTTTTGGACTTTTACGAAGGAATTTTAGGCTCCAACTATTTATGATTTTTCCCAAATTGATGTTTTTTGGTATCGGATTGTTTACATTGTTTTAAGGTATTCCCTGTACAGTGTTTTTACAAATACGGAAATGTCTGAACTGCGCTGAATTTGGCGCTCAATCGCTGCCATATTATCTAGTGATATGTAGAAATCGCAAACCGCTTTTAAATTTGTATGACAAATGAAATAAATGATAGTTTTTGTATTTGCGCTGCTTTGGTGAGCATAAAAGGGCAATTAAAAATAATATTTTGTCCCTTAGACTTGTTTTGGCATGTTTGTTTGATATCATCTGGAAGAAGCAGTGAAAGAAGCAGTAAGCGCCGTGCGCGATTTTTTCGGGTTGCCTGATAGACCCCAGAAATATAGGCGGTGATTCTCGTAGAAGATAAGAGGCTAAATATGTTAGTATTCTGATGCTGTCTGATGCTGGAAATTCAAAAATGTTAATAATTCAATAAAAATGTTAGAAATTCAAAAATGTTAATAATTCAATAAAAATGTTGGAAATGAGAAATGTTAATAATTAAATAAAAATGTTGGAAATTCACCAATGTCAATAATTCAATTCAGCTTCACGACGAACCGAGGACGATGACGATGGCTTCGTTATGACGATGATCACTGATAGTGACGCCGCGAAGCGGCGTGACAATGTTAATTTTAGGTATTAAAAAGCGACACTTTCATATTGGAACCAGGCCGCAATTGCAGCAAAACCTCAGGTTACCCTTTTCTTGGTTGCACAGCTCGGTATGATGACAAATATTGAAATGAATATAGTTTTCACTTTGAATACACATTAGCCTCGGGTGTAAATAACGATGACCGGTGGCAGTCAGCACTCAGTAGTACATATAATAATAATAACTGTACCTACCTATACCTACATCTGTACCAGACTGTAACAAACAACTGGTAATAGTGCGAGTGGTTTGAAAGCAGCAAGACTGAGGCATAAAGACTTTCCGCACACAAAGGGTCCCTGTGTATCTGGAGGAGCCTGGTGGGAGATGACATGGGAGATGGTCGTGGTCTGGTCCCCATTATTAGCTCTTCGATCCAGAAAGTTGGACACCGCTGGAGCAGCTTCAGGGTGCCAATGTCCAGTGTCCACGTCCTTGCGTTTGCGTCGCCTTTTCCAGAACTCGGCAGGCTAGCTAGCTTTATGTAGCCTGCTTGAAAGTTAATATTTTATGAAGGGAGTTGGCCCTGTGGCCAGGAATTATCGTCAATAAGAGCCTTTGTCAGACATTTCTTGGAATTAATTTATCCATTTTCCTAATTGTATATGCAATTGCGAAAATTGTGTTAGGCCGTGAAACGGCGCGAAATTTTTATTTTATTTTTACTGTGAATAGCAGGATTTTGACTGCTTTTAACTCGCGCACCGACCCGCGCGCCAACTAGAACCGACGGGAGGCGGGTAACCGACCCCCAGAGATCTCGAAAACTGCGCAACGTAGCGAGAAGCGGAAAACGACGTTAGGTAGGCCCTGACGTGTACTAGAGAAAATGCCAGATTATTTTCTGATCAGGTCAGTAATGAGATCACCAGAGGTCAAAACAGGTCAAATTTTCTCATACTTCGAGTAAATTTAGCATTGCTTCACATAATCCGGGCTAGCTCAGTAACTAACATAGCTAGCCCGCCTGGGAGCATTCCATAAAAAGCACTGAAATGCCCTTGAAACACTTTTTTCTGAAAATTTCATCAGATTTGACATCAGATTCAGATTTCCCTCAGATTATGTCAATAACTCAGGCTCCAAAGGTCATCAAACGTCAAAATGCTTAATTTCACGGAAAAAGTTTTTTACTTAAAACTTTTATGTATAAAAGCTAAAGCAGTTATTTTGCCATCATCGTTTCACTCTCATCACGGCGCATCGAATAATATATCAGATGACCTAGTTAGGTCAAATAAAAAACGGCCTGACCTGACCTGAGGTCATGTTGAGGTCAAGTCAATTGTATATCACTTGATGAAGGTTGATAACAGAAACAGAATGGTGATTACCCTAACACTCTGCCCCCGTAGAAGATGAGTTATTGTACAAAAACTGAATGCCCTTCGGGCACATTGGATTTGACCACAAAGAGGTCACGGAAGAAAATTACAACATGCATTCTTCTGTTTAGCCCCGAAATAGTGATTTTGATGAAAACTGACCAATATTTAGCTAGATTTGCTCGATTGGTTCGCATTATAATTTGCTCCCATATACTTATAATGGGAGGTCACAAAATTGACATGACCTCAGGTCACCGATATACAAAATCTGAGATAAATGAATTATAGATACATATGTCCTTATTACACAATGTGAGTTTCAAACGATTTGGTTTACCACTGTGGCTTCAGCATGATGTCAAACTTTCAAAAACGTGACATGAGGTCAGGTCAATAAATGTGACCTGACGACGTGACCTTGAAAATTAGGAGGTAAAAAATTTGAGAAAGTATGGGTAATTGATGCCCAAACCGTTGTGCCAAATTTGGCGGTGCTACACACCGCCGTTTTTCCGCTACTCCTGAAAAACCTCTGGGAGGTGGATATCCGTCCCCCCCGTCGGTGCGCGGGTTAAGGCTATTTTTACGATAAATTGTTATCTTTCCCCGAAAAATTAGCCGTTTTCACGATGGATTATTTTGCGCGAAATGTTTTAAAACATCTTAAGATGTTTTGAAATGATTTTGTATGAAAGTTTTAGTATACGATATATTCCAAGAAAAATAAGTTACTGATTTAGGCGATATTATCATTATTCCAAGAGTTATGGGTTACATGAAATGAGCTCATTACAAGATTATATACAAAATTGACCGTTTCTAAAGAACATATGTGTCTATAGTCCATTCTTCAGTTAGCTTAACGCCATATTAGCTTACTCCAATCTGGGCAGCGTCTGTATTCATTCACATCTCTGCCTTCGCATGGCGCATTAATGCGCTAGAAACGATTCGCTGGCAGGCAAGTCCATTATGAGTCAAGGGGTTGTCGCTTTGTTGAGCGACCAATAGCGTGCCCTAGATTGAAATGTTTCAAGATGTTCTGAAGAGTTTCAGTAGGTAACTAATCTATACATAATTATCTTGCTAAATGCTAATTACCACCAAACCACATTTTTGTAACATACTATATTCTTACCAACATATTGCAAAATTCTGAGAAACAGTTCAAGACGAAAATCGCTTGCAAAAGTTGTGTAGTTAAGGAATGGATAAGTAAACTAAAACTTTCATACAAAAACATTTCAAAACATCTTAAGATGTTTTAAAACATTTCGCACAAAATAATCCATCGTGAAAACCTATTGGTAACTTTCGCAGTTTTCTCCTAAGATCATTGTTTTTTCACGTTTAGCAGAGAACGCGCGGGGCATACCTACTTGTATTGAATGTCCCCCCCAGATTCATGCGGGGGATATTTGCCCCTGATACCCCCATGGATCCGCTAGTGCCAGTCCATTACAAGCATCATTAACGGGCAATTCAAACTCTCTTGTAAAGATGCAGTCTGGTCATCAAAAACGCAAAAGCAGATCTACTTAAACATGACATATACGAATACGGAATATGTCTGTCACTCGTACACAGAATGCAATGAACAATAATATGACAGATGAGTACATGATGTCATGGTTCCTTGACTCACTAGCCTCGGCATGCCAATATCGACAGCTTCAGCGGGGTTCAGAAGCATGTTACAATATCCGACGGATTCTTACTAACGTACTGGATGTAAGACTCATTTAACGCTGTTGAGTTGTTGACTAAAACACAACGAAAACGTCTAACAGCACAGCTTGGGATGCACGGGGAGCACCCACCGACGGAAGTGATTTCAGAACGAAAGCCAAATTAAATGTGTTGTGTATGTATAATGTTTATTATAAGCATAATGTAATGCAATCTTTTTGCAGCAAGGATTGTGAGGCGGAAGTGACGTAGAAGACTGGCATAATCTAAAACAGCAGCATTGTCATCACGATAGTGAGAGGCAGCCTCAATACAGAAGTTGTGTTGAACGCGGGGGCGGCGCCACCTGGACCTGGGGACCGGGGAGCCACCCTCCCCGGTCCCCCTCAGGATGGGCAGTCACCCCCTGTCGTTGGGCAGGGGTTAAACATATATTCCCCCTGTCATTTAAGGAGGCTCCTCCATGCTTCAAAGAGGCCTCATCTCGCAGACCGCATCGTGTCCCAGGGGTCCCTGGAAGCCAAAGGGGGTCCTTTAAAGGTAAGAGGGGGCCTCCGAAGCTCAGGAGGTCATCTAGAAGCCAGAGGGGAGCTGATAGGAGTCCTATGGAGATTAAAGGCCTCTTCCCAAATGGAAGCCACTCTCAAATGGAGGTCCCTAAATTTAAACTTGCTCCCCCTGACAAAAATCCGTGGCACCGCCCCTGGCTTGAACTAAGTCTAATTTACCGTGAAAAAACAATTGCACGACAAAAATAAGCACACTGCTTGCCACACCAAAGAAAAACCATTTACTCTACCACACAGTCCGTTACCACACTCTGCCGTTACTACACTGTGGTAACAGGAGAGCTACCGCACAGTGGTAACGGCAGAGAAAGCACCATTACCAGTTACCACACAGTGGTAACAGCAGAGAAAGCAACTGCAAACAAGTGTCTCAGCACAGCGAACCTGTCCTAATTGTCATAGGCAGATCCAGAAAGTGTGATTTTGACAGTTTGGGGGGGGGGGGCAAATCCCCAAATTTTTCGCATAATTCTGAAAACTCATCGGATTTCGCTTGCTTATGTATCAATAACTGATTTAAAACAAACTTTCTCTAGAAAAAGCTGCTTAGTTTTACGACAAACTCAGGAAATGTGTCAAATTTGCGCCGATTTTTTTGGGTGGTTTGGGGGGAGGGGGCATGGCCCCTTTGGCCCCCTGGATCTGCCCTTGCTAATTGTCTGCAGGCCAGACGTCTCATCATACCACGAGCCACTCCGGACCGGTCCGACACCACTGAGTGACCGGCCGTCTTACCTGGTGTAGCGCTGTCATCTTCTGCCAGGTCAGCACAGCTCTGATGCCGCATACCGGTCACTGTCGTCAGCTTCTTAAAGATGGCGCCTTCGAACGACTCTGAGTCGGCCTCAGAGTCTGACTCTCCTCGGGTCCTGACACGCCGGCCTCTGGAGGTGCTGCGACTCGGGCCACTAGAGGAGGAGCGGGACCGAGGTGATCCCGGCCCGCCTGAGCCGCTGCCTGGCCGGCGGTACGGACTCAGACTCCCGCTGCGTCCCTCTACAATCTGCCGCCGCAGGTCGTGACTCTGCCGACCGCTCTGCCGACCGCTCTGCCCGCCGCTCTGCCGCCTTCTCGCCAGCTCCACCAGGTGGGGCCACGTGATTCGCTTGTAAGGCTCGCTGTTTCGGCGGGGGTCGTCTTTAGACCCGGCGGCTGCGATCGTCTCCACAGGCATGGTGGCCCGCCGCTGCTGGAGGTAGAATTTGAACTTCTCGTGGTGACCTGGGGTCACGTGTTGATGGTTGTCCACAGGATGAACCACCACCGATGGCGGGTCCGGCTCAGCACGCTCTGTCTCGGTAGAAACATCCCCCTTGCCTTCGTCCTCCCGCCGCTGAAGGCAGTGGCGATCAGCTGTTGTGACCAGCGAGTCAACCTCAGAGGAGTCGCAGTCGGTATGGTCTGCTGCCTCGGGCGGTGTGCTCCCGTGCAGAGGCGGCGGTGGGGAGGAGGTGTGGGGTGGCTCAGCCGGAACCGGCACCGCCAGGTCGGATGAGCTGCTGCCTCGAGCTCGGCCCAGCACTGGTATACTGGTAAAGCACTGGTAGCCGCTCAGCTGGTGGAGGAAGAGGGCAGGCTGACCGTCACAATACGCCACCGAACAACGCTGGCTATTACAGCGACATTGGGCTGTTTTGATTTCTTCACAGTACATAAAAGCATAAAACTGTTTTTTAAAATATGTATATATTATGTTATCAGAAGTTACATGAGACGATAGGTAGACTACGATGTTTCAGACGCGTTTCAGGTCTGAAGTCAGATTCGGACAACAAAATATCGTGTTTTTGTCTATATTAATTTTCCGCAGGAAATGATCATTTGCCAGCTTTACCGCACCTAACCAGCCAAAGGTGGCAGAAATGTCAAAATAATATACAAGTAACTAACCCCATTTTCTCTGTCGCCTGCCTTCTGTAGCAGCTGCCCTCTGTCACCTCTCCTGAGTACTGTTGGTGAGCTGGTCACACTGGAGGTGGCGCTGCTGGTTGTGACATTATCCCAGGTCCTGACCTCTCGATGGGTCACCTGCTGTCTGCGGCTGGAAACGGAAGGCACCGCCATTGGTCACCGAGTGTGTGGAGGCTCCGAGGTTCAATTCTGCACATAGCACATCAACAGTCAACACGCCAGTGACCCAGCTTATCATAGGCAGAAAATGATTGCCCCTCCTAGGAAGGGGAAAAATTGCCCCCTGACGAGGATTCGCATTAATTTATGAATCAACGAACAAAGCTATGAGCTGGAAACTTGGCGTGCGTTATCCTACATTACTTATACTTCCTACGTCAATTCCACAGGGATTGTCGAGCACGGCAACTGGTACCTACCATTCGCGGTCGGCGTGAGCCAGGGAGGCTCTTCGCACCGGCCTGTGGTCTGGTCGAGGCCGAGGTCGGGGTCGCGGACGGAGGTGCCCTCTGGGAGACGGAGTCGGCCGCGGTCGCCCTGGCGGAGCTCGGAGCTCAGCGGAGCCCCGACTGGAGCCTGTTGGGTCTGCAAAAAGCAAGTCGGTTGGTAATTCACGGGACATTGCTACCGTTTAAACTAAAGGGACACTGCCACCTTAACATTATATTTGAGTTGAGATAGCCATTTTCCGTGCTAGGCATTATGTATAGTATAAGTTAAAACAACCACCGAGGTCGAATCACAAAGCAATTTGAGTTTGGTTTTGATATCTGTAACATGTCTGTCGTGTACCGAAAGAAAAACGATGTAGATTAGACGCCATGGCAACACTGAACCCGGACCCCGAGCTCTGTCGTGCGTACTGTGATACTGTCGACATTTGAACGACACTCACTGGAAATGGTGAGAGAGCGTCTGATTTGGCGCCGGAGCAGGGCGGTGGGCGCCACAACTGACTCCCGGCGCCGTGACGGCCGCCGCACGAACGCGTCCATCCACTGACCAGTGGCAAGCTGGATCTCCCTGCAGAAACGCCGCGGCACGTCACGAAATGAAGCCAATCTGTCGGCTATAAGTCAAACCTTAATACGATGATAGAACCGAATGTGAGGTTTAGACGCCGGCTATCAGCAGCTTCATCAAGTACTCGTGTGTTCACTGCTGAGTGATAATCGGCAGACTGGCGGGTAATGATAATGGTCAGAGGGAAGAAAAGCAGATATGGAAGTGACCAGCGACCTTAAATCATAAATGTATTACAAAATCAGCATGACCATCGCTAGTTGTCTCCGAATCGATCCACAACACATCCGGTTGGTCATTCAGAATCCGTACAGAATCAGTTCCGAGCCCAGACGATGCCCTGGCGGCGTGTGAACGGTCGCCTTACATCTGTTTGTGGCAGACTGTGCAGACCCAGCGGCGTGCTCCGGTGGGCTGCTGGCGACACTTCTTGCAGACCGTCAGGCGGCAGGAGCGGCAGGCGGCGCCACGGTTCAAAATCCGTCCCAGCTCCTGCCGGCACCGAGCACACGACCGACTGCCGTCCAGGCCCGCCCGCAGCGCGCCCTGGCGGCGCAGCTGCTGAAGCTCAACATTCAGTCGGCTGCAACAGAGGGCAGACATGAAGTAAGCTCTATAGTTGTGAAAAGTGCGAGTGAGGTGCAACTTGGAAGTTCCGTAAAATTTACTACTTCCGTCATTTCTCTCGGTCAATCTGGGCAGTGCTAACAATCAGAGGCGTAACTTAAAAAATATATGGTTGCACTTAGTTGTTAAGAGTCCATTTGTAGGTACCTACCACATCTCTTGTCATAGGCGTATAGGTAATGCTAAATTCCCAAATTATTGGGGTTGTAGCTACAACTCCCTTTGAATTAAAGTTACACCCATGCTAACAATAATACAATATCACTGGCTGAAAAAACAGGCAACGGTGTCTGTCCAGGGATTTATCTCACAAAACAATGATAGGTGATGAATGCGACACGCTCCCATAGGCGTCGAAAGCGAGGAACGAGTCCCTCAACATTTTCGACATAACGCTTCTTCTGTATTAACGGCTTTGACTCCTAAAACACGTGAAACACATCCCAATATCAATAGGTTTATCCCTCCTCACATAGGCCACCATATTTGTATTAATTATGTGGCGCTTGGAAATACTTCAGCGACGAGCCGACGGCACTTACCTCCAGAATACAGCAATAAGAAGGAATACCTACCTATATTTAAAATAGCTCGTTGATTGCCCACGAAAGTTCGAAACAATTACAATTGACAGGACCATAGTAATCTAACTTAGCTCAGCACAAAACTGCAAGGCCGTAGCACGGAGCTTCTCCGTAACCGCAGTTTTTTTTTTGTATCACAATATTGAATATGCACCATTTGCGTTTAATGGAACAAACAAGGGTGGATCCACCGCCCATTTTTTTTGTGGGGGGGGGGCAAACCGTTTTTTTAGCGGACCTTACCTACCCGCAATTTTGAATCTTCTTCCCGATTTGGTCCACTTTATTTTGCAACACACGATTTCTTATATTATATATATATATATTATATATATATATATATATATATATATTATATTATATATATATATATAATATATATATTATAGCGCCGCCAAAGGCGCCGCAAAATTACGCGTTTGCTTGATAAAAACCCAGAAACATAGTGGTTTCGCATTGTAGAGAATAAAAAAGCTAAACGTTTCTATTCATTCAATTCACCTTTACATTGAACCAAAAACGATGGACGATGGCTTCGTTATGACGATGGTGACCCGATGTGACGCCGCGAAGTGGCGTAAAAGTTTTCATTTTAGGTCTGGAAAAAAACGAAATTTAACATTCGAACCAGACTCAGATAACCCCTATGCCGGTTGACATCTCGGTATGATGCAAAATATTGAAATTAATGTAGTTTTTAATAAATACATTATTCGGGTAGTAAATCACGATGACCGGTGGCAGTAAGTGCTTAATAGCTTAAGTATATTGGGTAATAATAAATGTATACATATGCACCGAACTGCAACATACAATTGGTATCAACCAACAGTACAAATGGTTTGAAAACAGCGAGTGGCAGAACGGCTTTCCGCACATAAATGGTCCCTGCGGATCTGGAGGAGGCCTGGGACGAAATGGTTTGGGAGATGTCGGCCTGGTTTCCCACTATTAGCATTTTGGTCCAGCAACTTGGACACTGCATAAGCAGGTTCCTGGTGCCGATGTTCCGCGTCTCTCGTTCGCGTCACCTTTCGGAAATCGGCAGACTCGGAGCCCACTTGAAAGTCTATTTTATGAGGGGAGTGGGACCTGGGGCTAGCAAATAGGTACCGCCAAGACTGCCAGATGCCTTTTGTTTGTTTATTGGGGTTTTTGGGCACTGCCAGACGCTTAATTCATTCATTTTCCCATTTTCCAAATTTCTATCATCAAAGAATTGTGTATTTTGTGTCATGCCCTGAAGCGGCGCGAAACTTCAAGTTTTCACTGTGGATGGCTGTATTTTGACTGTTGCAAAAGCCATTTTTACAGCTGTACGTCCGACCGTTGGGGGGGGCAAAACATAGTCTCAGGACCTTTGAGGGGGCATGGCCCCTTTGGCCTCCCTGGATCCGCCCTTGTGGACAAAGAGCTGCCAAATTACATCCGAATACCAAACAAGATTAATTTCCTAATTTCCTGATAGTTATTTTGTTGTATTGGAACTGAGCCTTTGTTCTAAAAAAACATAGCTATGTAAACTTCAGGTGGCAATGTCTCTGTTCTAAATATACATAAACATCATGCAAAGTTGTAGGAGGCGTCTCCCCACCTCAGCTCCAACTTAAGGAGGGGGAAGTTACTGGGGATCTATTTGTGCTTCCTTTTGCGTTATTTCGCAATATTTCGTAAGCTGATACCACGGAGGATCGATATACAGGTACAGGAGGCGCCACTCCGACGCTTTCGGCGACCGACGCTTTTGGCATGGCCTATATAAAAGCCAGACAGGAGAAACGGCGATAAACTAGATGCTAGAAGCTATTTGACCAGCTAGAGCAGGGGCAGATACAGGGGGAGGCGGGGGCGGCCACCCCCTGTGTCCGCCACGCAGGGGGCGGCCGCCCCCTCCCCCTGCGCCGAAGGTGCACAGGCGCAGGGCGCCCCCTCTGCGCCGAAGGCGCGGAATGGTCTCGTAAGCAGACCAGTTTCCGCGCCGAAGGCGCTGTAATATGCCTGCTTACGAGGTGCAATATCTGACGTTTGCTGCACGGTCAGATGCCACCCTCATATCATGGCCATTGTACATGTGTCGCCCCCTAGCAATATTCCACCCTATGGCCAGACCGTGACGGCGCCCCTCCGGTCAGTGGCGATGCCCCGGTTACTGACGGCGCCCTTCTGGCCAGTGACGGCACCCCTTCGGCCAGCAAAGGCGCCCCTTCGGCCAGTGACGGCGCCCATCTGGCTAGTGACGGCTCCCTCTGACCAGTGACGGCGCCTCTCTGGCTAGTGACGGCGCCCCTTCGGTGATCGGTGACTACGCCCCTCCAGCCAATGATGGCACCCCTCCAGCCAATAACAGCGCCCCTCTGACCAGTGACGTCGTCCCTCTGGCCGGTGACAGCGCCCCCTTCGGTTAGTGACGGTGCCTATCTGACCAATATTATGGCACTCTTGTGGCCAGTGACGGCAGCCCTGCGACCACTGACCAGTGACGATGCCCATTCGGCCAGTGACGGCGCCCCTTCGGCCTATGACGGCGCCCCTCTGGCCAGTGACTGCCGGAGGTGCGAAGCCGGAGGTGTGCCGGAGGTGTGGAGGTGTGTGAGGTGTGTCTCCGGCCTCGGCAACCCTCTCCGACCAGCCTGGGTCCGTTCAGGAGTCAGGCATGTCAAGGGTTCAGTCAGGCCTAGACATATATGAAAGGGCCTTAAACCATCTAACGGACACCCAGGAGTCAGGGGCCCCTCTCAAATCTACCGATTTCTCCTTCAGGCTGATCGAGGCCTTCTCAAGCCAACCAAGGACCCCTCAGGCTGACTGTGGGCCCATCAAGCCGACCAAGTTCCATCAAGCCGACCACTTCTATCTGACGCCGCTTGACCAGGTCTAAGCAGAAGGCATCGGTAGGCTTTTCCTGGTGGCTGACAGTAATGCTGACAGTGGTCGAATTAATTAGTCTGGAAATGGGTTAAAAACAGTGGCGTCGCACACAATTTTGAGTGGAGGCAGCCAGAGGCGGGGGGGGGGACTAGCCCCATAGGGCCAAATTTGAAATAATGCTAACTGTGGGGGACGGACGAACACCGGCCGGAGCGATCCTGACGGGGCCCGTCTCCCAGCCCCCAAGCCTCCTGTTGGCGACGCACCAGATTAAAAGTAATTGGATATAAAGGTCCGAACTATTGACGCGGAGCAGCCTCAGAAGCCGGAAGAAGGCCTTCCGACCACGGTGTCTTTAAAACTGAGGCACCTCTGACTTCTGAGCAAAGAAGCCTCTTGCATCGATAGTGCTAATGAAGTGGATATACAGACCAGAGAGAGAGAGGACTGAATGAATATATGTTTGTTGGTTATTTGGGCAGACCGGGGAGAGGGTCGGGTGGATTTCGGCAGACCAAAAAATGGTCAGGCAGCGGATTTAGGTAAACTATACAGAGGGATGAGATGATATCGACTGGCCGGATAAAGGGAAGGGATTGGTGGGTTTCAGCAGGACATAGAGAGAGCTTGGCAGATTTCGGAAGCTAAGAGAGGGGAGAGAGAGGGGGATTTCGGCAGGGTAGAGAGAAGGTCTATATTTCGGCAGGCCAGAGCGAGAGGGCGAGAGGGCGAGAGGGCGAGAGGGCGAGAGGGCGACAGGGGCGAGAGGCGAGAGAGAGAGAGAGAGAGAGAGAGAGAGAGAGAGAGAGAGAGAGAGAGAGAGCGCTCCTTGTGCAGCGCGTGTGGGAGCCCGCCGCTGGTGGCGCCCGTGTGAGAGCTCGGCTGGGTGTCACCTCAGAGTCAGGAGTGGGGCACATCTGCCCGAATGTGGGGCACGTGCGCCACGCTCCAGGCATTACGGAGACGGCCCGATGGAACCTCACTGACGCGCGGCCCTCCCTCCGCACGGTCACGACACGTCTGAAAACTCTGCAGACAACCACAGGGCAAACATATACCGATACAAGCCTCTGCAGGCTGCAGCAGACTGGCTACTGCAGACTGAGTGTCTGCAGTCTGTAGCAGTCAGCAGAGTGCAGACTGGATACTGCAGACTGAGTGTCTGCAGTCTCTAGCAGTCAGCAGAGTGCAGACTGGATACTGCAGACTGAGTGTCTGCAGTCTGCAGCAGTCAGCAGAGTGCAGACTGTGGCTAGCAGACTGAGTGTCTGCAGTCTGTAGCAGTCAGCAGATTGCAGACTGGCTACTGCAGACTGAGTGTCTGCAGCTGTAGCAGTTCAGGCAATGGTGCAGACTGGATACTGCAGGACTTTGAGTGTCTGGCAGTCTGCAGCAGTCAAGCAGAGTGCAGATGGCTACTGCAGACTTGAAGTGTCTGCAGTCTGCAGACTGAGTGTCTGCAGTCTGTAGCAGTCAGCAGAGTGCAGACTGGCTACTGCAGACTGAGTGTCTGCAGTCTGCAGCAGTAGCAGACAGGCATACTTATTGTATTAGTCAACTGACCGTATACGGAGATTTTCCTCCCGCCGAAGTGCCTCGTCTCTCTCGACGACGTCCAGAATGCGCTGCTGTTCCTCCGGGGTCAGCTGGAGGTCCTCCAGCGCCAGCTGAGTCGGACTCATGACGTCACTGAAGTCCATCTTCTCCTGAAACAGACGGCAATGGGTGCCGTTTTTTCACATTTATTCAATCACATTATTTCAAAACACACACAATACCATATAAACACAATTCTAACCGTGGTAGCGAACGCACTTCTTACAATGCAGATTCGATATTAAACGCTTTCCCACCTTAATTGAACGCACCGAGCGTACACAAACACATAACATAGAAAACCATTTATACACGTACCTACACACACACACCCGCCTTTAGCGTCGCCATTTGGCCAACGGTCGCAATATCGGTGTCCATAGTGGGTCACATTTGGTGGTATTTGCTGTAACAGCGCTGAGGTATTTTTCCACTTTATATGTACTGTATAATATTTCTGTCAGTCCCTGAATGCTTGGTTTTGTTTTGTGTGATCGACATCGCCATATATATTGTTTCGAGATCAACGCCAAAAGCTGTATGGATTGTTTCGGTAGGCCATCTGGTGCCCGCTCGCATATGTTGAGGATGACACTTACTCGGCTCAGTGCTGTTGTTTGATAGACACAACTTACGTCTCGCCAAAACCTTTTGGCTACGTTACAGTACCAGAACAGATGGAGAAGGCTTTCTGCTACCGATGGGCAACGTTGGCATTCATTTGATTGGGTTATACCAAGAACTAGCAACCGCTTGTTTGTTGGAAGGATCCGGTGCAGTAATCTAAATTGCATCCAACGTAGAGCAATATCTTCCGTTGTTTCGTACAAACTGTTATATACTGCAGTCCATTGAAACCCGACAGGCAGACTTAGCTCCCTTTGCCATTTGGTCTGGCTTTTTTCTGGAGGATCACACGTTTTAAGCAATTTGCGGTAGGTCCATTTTGCAACCTGTGTGCAGGGGCGTAACCACGATTTCAAAGTTACTGGGTACACTTTCTGACGAAAAGTTTTTAGTCCTGTCCTAAATATACCCCCCCCCAAAAAAAAAAA
>VOPJ01007159.1:0-56231 GCA_014673585.1 Semibalanus balanoides | reverse complement strand
GACGGAGACGGAGACGGAGACGGAGACGGAGACGGAGACGGAGACGGAGACGGAGACGGAGAGAGTGCTACCGTCATTGATTCAGTTAATTATCAGTCACTAGGACTTGGGATTGATACAATCCGGTGGAAAATCGATTTCACTTCCCATCTCAAGAAAGCTCCTGTCGTGTCAGCTTTGTTATTGTTGCGCAGTGTTCCTTCATTTCGCCGCGTTTCATCATGCATTGCATGTCCACTGTCCAGCCACGCTGTCGCAGTTGGCCAGTCTTCGCCCGGCGCCTGCTGGTTGTGGACAGTGGATGGGTGATACCTGGGCTGGTCTGGCGGAAGTGCCACCGTCGCGGGCCGGCAGCTGTGGCTGTGAGTGTGAGTGGGTGATACCTGGGCTGGTCTGGCGGCAGTGCCACCGTCGCCGATCTCCTCTGTGCCTGGCGGCGTGCCAAACACGGTCAACGGCCGCTGGCGGCGCCGTCCCAGGTCAGCGTGTTATTTCTGCCAGCCGGCTGGTGAGTGGTGACCCCCCTTCAGCCCCCCACCACCACCCAACACACATCCCCTGCGGAGACACGGTCACACGGGCCACGCGTCTATCAGGTGGTCGTTAGCTGGCCGGGAACAGCTAGCTGGTAGTGACGGAGGTGCTGAGGCGTGTTTAGGAATCGCAACCAAGTTAAGGAGGAGGCTGGTACTTAGGGACTTAGGGAGACAATAAGTCCGTCAAAAATATGAGTATTGCTTTGAATTTTTTTTAGGGACATCGTCCATGCTTTGTTCTCTAATATATCTTCCAGTTTTTTAATATATTTGCAAATTGTAATTTTGTGATGAAAAAAATGATTTTTTCGGGGGAAAATTGTTATAAAAACAAAATGATCAAACATATTAAAAACTGGAAGAATCATTCTAGAACAAAGCATGGACGATGCCCCAAAAATTCAAAACAATATCTGTATTTTTGACTGACTTATGTCTCCCCAAGCTCCAGCCTCCTCCTTAACTTGGTTGCGATTTGACGGAGGTGGTGAGGCCGTCACTGGGACATTAGCGGCGCAGACGCCAGTGGACATTAAGGGGGACCGAGCCACTGGCGGATCCAGAACCTGGGCATGGGGGGGGCTAAATTCAAAAAGTTTCATCAAATTCGAAAAACTCATCGGACTTGGCTTCCTTGTACCTTACTAAACGGTTTAAGACAAATATGCTTTAGTAAAGTTTATTAGATTTCCCTCTACAGTGGAATACATGTCAAATTTCGTCAATTTCAGGCAATATGGGGGGGGGGCTAACGCCCCTGCCGAACCCTGGATCCGCTAGTGGACCGAGCCGAAGGATCGAGACTCATGGGAGATAAGGGAGGGGGAATGGGTTGGTTCGGTGGTGCGGGACGCATAGGGGAGAATGACGACGGTCGACAGGCAGGAAGGCGTCATGTAGCTGTGAAAGTGTAGCCGTGGGTGTGACGAGCGCGAGTGCAGTGCAGAGGCGACATCTTTTTCCGTCGTGAACCCCACCGTTTCTCGTAGCAAGCGAAGATGTTTCTGAAAAGAAAATTTGGCTGGGACCGGCCAAACAGCCTAAAGGTAATAAGGGACGGCAGGGATGCTTTGTTGTGCAGGACGGCAGCACGGCGACCCCAATGACCAGGGGTGGAACTTTATATCTCTTTGGGGGGGTCCGAGCCCCCCAATAATGTCAAATTTTAACACTAGGCCTATGGTGTTGCATGGTGAGAATGGAGTTAAAATATATCAAATTAACATTAGGGCCCCCGACCGATTTAATAAAGTTCTACCACAGCCAATGCCAAATGTGAGTAGTCGGCGAGAGCTGGCGGTCGGTGGAGCGGCGCAGTGCCGACCGACCAGAGGTCCCCGTCACCTCCCCGTACCCACTTACCCCGGCACCACGTGCCAGTAGGTACTACACGGCGCCCTGACACCTCGCCAAACACGGTGCGGTGCGGTCTCGGCAGGACGCCCGCCGCCGTTTTTGCCCACCTTCTGTTGCCACTGAGCTACTGTGTTCGTCGGCTTTTTTGGTAATAACTCAAACGAATGGTTTGGTACGGGATATCTTTTTGCATAGTGTTCTGGCCCGCACTGCGACCTGCGCCTACTTGTCAGTTCGGTCGATATGGTTGGTTTAGAAGGAAGTTGGAGTGTCTGTGTGTGGTTGGAGGAAAAACTTTTCAGGACAGACGGTTTTGCGCGGCAGTTGGCAGAGAAAGGCGTTCGTAATGTTCGGGCCTAGCTCGCTGCCAGGCACTGGGGTCACTGAAGGTCGACCAAGTTCAGAGCCGGGACGGACCGAGAGCTTTTGTCGGAGCCAACTCCGCATGGTCCACTAACCACGCCTTTTTGCAGTCAAGCAGCAAAAAGCTGTGTGTCAGAGTTACATGTCCCATTGAAATATCGAGCAGGAATCGGCCGTCCACCCGTTTATAACTGTGGCGAAGGAAACTGAATCGCGCGTTCAAATTTCGTAAAACCTGGAGAGAAAATTGTCCCTCAAGTTAATGACACGATTAAACGTGTAAGCGCCATCGATCCAATCCGCATATTGACATTGTGTTATAGGGTGCTGACTACGCAGCGACGCAGCGTGACCAGGGGCGTCGCCACGAACCGATAATTGGAGGGGACGTAGGCATTCTGAAGTCGATTGTTTCCATCATAGATAACATGAACTACCTCATGGTAGTGGTACTACCTCATGGTAACATGGTAGTTCATGTTATCTATGTTTCCATGCAACGTCCAAAGGCGTAATGTTTAAATCCGAAAAAAAAAAACAGAGGAACACTGTGGTTGCTGTGGTTGAGGGGGGACGTGTTCCCCTGTCCCCTCGCTTTCGACGCCCATGAGCGTGACAACTATCTATTCGTCTCGTAAGTCGTATTTCGTGACTTGAATTGCCGAACCCGGAGCCGTACACAAATAGAACAAGCAGAAGGCTATTCCCCGTCTCACTCCCGAATATGCCGAAAATCTCCTCTCTTTCCCACAGCCAGGCCGGCGAACTAACCACATGCTTCTCCCCACAGGACATTAGTTCGCCGATCGGCCGCCAGTCGGCGCTGCTGTCGGAGTCGTCCTCGCTGCGTCGTCAGAGGACCGAGAGCTCCAGCTCCAGCTCTGCCAGCTCCACTGGGGACAGGCTGGCAGAGCGGCCGACCGAGGCAAGCACCGTGCGTTACGGCCCGCAGGACGGGCTGACTGGCCTCCGTAACATCGGCAACACGGTGAGTACCGGCCGGGGGAGGGGGACAGGTGGCGCCACTGGGCACAGTCAGAAGACCGGCTGAGCCACAGCTGAGCCTTGGTAGAGCCACTAGCGGATTCAGAGGGGGCGGCGGCACAGGATTTAGCCCTCCCCCATATCACCTGAAATAGGCGAAATTCGACACATTTTCCATTGTTGAAGGAAATCATGTAAACCTTTACTAAGGCATGATGTCCGTGAAGTTAGCCAACAGCCAACACAACGAAAATTTGCAACGTAAATATTTTTTGCCAAAAATACGCATGTAGGTCAAGTCGCATACGAAGATTGTGAATCTGATGTTATTTTCAATGTCAAGGTCAAAGGTCAAGGTCAAATAAGCGAATCCCTCAAAATCTACCTTATGTACCTTTTTGTAGACAAACGGTGCGTTTCACGTTTTTTTCAAGGGCACCAAAGAGCTCGTCAAAATGAAGATGTTTTTTCCCGAAATTTCGATTAAGGTCACCTAAGGTCACCAATCAACGTTTAACTACCGAAAAACCTCATAATCGACCTTATGTACCTTTTGTGGACAAACGGTGCGTTGCACGGTTTTTTCAAGGGCACCAATCGAAAGAGCGCGTCCAAATGAAGATGTTTTTTGTTCCGAAATTTCGATTAAGGTCACTTAAGGTCACCAATCAACGTTTAACTACCTAAAACCCTCAAAATCGACCTTATGTACCTTATCGACTTATCGACTTTATCGACCTTATGTACCTTTTCCTACATCCAATGGCTGCGCAAAGGCACGTAGCCAGGATTTTGTCCGGGGGGCCTCAAAAGGGCCCTTCCCGAGCGTTGAAAGCCCTCCCAAAGTAAAATGATATTACAACTACGGATTTCGGCCATTTTATTTTGTGATGCACCTTTTTTCTTCAACTTTTAATGAGCTGGATTGGACTAGGACCCTCAGGACCCTCAGAGAGGCCCATGAACCAGGCACGTAGCCAGGATTTCGTTCGGGGTGGCGCTTCAAAAGGGTCTCTACCAGGCACGTAGCCAGGATTTCGCCCAGGGGGTGGGGAGGGGGCGCCTCGAGAGGGCCCATTCCCGAGCGTTGATAGAGCCCAGTAGAACAGATGAAAAGGTCTGCTCCCTCCGTACTGGTGAGGGGCCATTTGGCATGTTCATGGGCCCTTCTGACCCACCCAGGGTCCCTTTCTGTCTGGTCAGGGGCCCCTCTGACCTGCACAGGGTCCCTTTGAGCTTCTCAGGGGCCCTCTGGTCTGCCAAGGGGCCTTCCAGCCTGCTCAGGGACCCTTTTAACCTGTTAAGGAACTGCGCTGGCCACTTTTTCGCCCTACCGACATGCTCAGGAGCCCCTCTGACCTGCTCAGGGGCCCCTCCGACCTGCCCAGTGACCAGGGGCCCCTCCGTTCTGCACAGGGGCCTACGACCTGCCTAGGGGCCCTCTGTGATGACTAGGGGCCCATTTAACGTGTTCAGGTGGCCCTCTGACCCGTCAGGGGATCTTTCCACCTCCCCAGGGACCCTTCTGACCTGCACTGAGTGCACAAGAACCCCTCAGACCTTCCCAGGGGCCCCTACGGCCTTCCCAGGGGCCCTCTGTGCTGGCTAGGTGACCATTCGACGTGTTTAGGGGGCCCTCTGACTCACTCAGAGCCCTTTTGGCTTGTCCAGGGCCCCTATAACATGCAGAGGGCTCTTGTGAACGTCCAAGTTTGGTCTTTTAGAGAGGGCCCTGGTGGCTCTAAAGAACCTCTGAAGTGCTCTAGACTCTTTAATCTTCGACCCATGATACCGCAATTCGCGCGGTCTCGTCGGTCCTTTTCGGCGCACTGTGCGCGCCGAAAAGGGCCCGCCTGGCCTCCAGGGGGAGCGGCTGCCGCCCCCCCCCCCTTGGCTACGTGCCTGGCTGTGCAATGGCCCGAATGGGCCGAAGTGGTCTTATCCTAACAAAAAACGATCATAGATCAGCTGAGATCTGAGACGGCTGCTGATTCACCGGTCAAAATAACATTCCCCTCCTCCTCCCCTCTCCTGTCCACCTCCTCCTCCCCTCTCCTGTTCACCTCCTCCTCCCTCTCCTGTTCACCTCCTCCTCCCCTCTCCTGTTCCGATGACGCGGCTGAGGCCCGCTGGAGTTTCCCACTGCTGCACACTCTCCACCTGCCCTGCGGCCTCCACCACGTCACCTGTGTCGGCTTTCCACGTACCCAGTGGGTAAACAGCTGCGTCTGTTTAACGCCGCCGCAGAGCGCCGGTGAAACCAGCCGGCTGTTTGTCAGCCTGGGAGCAGCTCCAGCCCAGACCAAGCTGACCCAGTCTGGCTGGCAGCCGGCAGGACGCCTACCTGGAAGACTGTGTCTGTGGCGGGGCTGTGGCGGGGCTGTGGCGGGCTGTGGCGGGGCTGTGACGGGGCCTGTGACGGGGCTGTGGCGGGGCTCGGTGACGGGGGCTGTGCGGGAGCTGTAGGCGGGGACTGTGTACGGGGTGTGACACAGGGCTGTGGGGCGGGGCTGTGGCGGGCTGTGCGGGGCTGTGGCGGGGCTGTAGTGGGGCCTGTGGGGGCTGTGGGGGGCTGGGCGGGGCTGTGGCGGGCTGTGCACGGGGGCGTTGGCGGGCTGTGGCCCGGGGCTTGTAGTGGGCTTGGCGGCTGTGGCGGGGCTGTGGCGGGGCTGGTGGGGATGCACTGCTGAGGTGGGCTGTGGCGGGATGTGGCGGGGCTGGTGGCGGGGCTAGTGGGGCTGGTGCGGGGCTGTGGTGGGCTGTGGCGGGCTGTGGCGGGGCTGTGACGAGCCTGTGGCGGGGCTGTGACGGGCCTTGTGGCGGGGCTGTGGCGGGCTGTGGCGGGGGCTGTGAAACGGGGCTGTTGGCGGGGCTGTGGCGCGGCTGTGACGGGCTGATGCGGGCTGTGACGGGGCTGGTGGCGGGGCGTGGCGGGGCTGTGGCGGGGCTGTGACGGGGCTGTGGCGGGGCTGTGACGGGGCTGTGACGGGGCCTGATGCGGGGCTGTGGCGGGGCTGTGACGGGGCTGTGGCGGGGCTGGTGACGGGGCTTGGTGGTCGGGCCTGTGACGGGGCTGTGGCGGGGCTGTGACGGGCTGAATGCGGGGCGCTGTGACCGGGGCCTGTGCGGGGCTGTGACGGCGTGACGGGGCTGTGGCGGGCCTGTGAGCGGGGCTGTGGCGGGGCTGTGACGGGGGCTGTGAGACGGGGCTGATGAGGGGCTGTGACGGGGCTGATGGGCGAGGGTGTGGCGGGGCTGTGACGGGCTTGTGACGGGGCTGATGCGGGGGCTGTAGACGGGGCTGTGGCGGGGCTTGTGGCGGGGCTTGGCGGTGGCTTGGGGGCTGTGGCGGGGGCCTGTGACGGGCTGGAACGGGGGCTGATGCGGGGCTGTGACGGGGCTGTGGCGGGGCTGGGCGGGGCCTGTGACGGGGCTGTGACGTGGGCTGATGCGGGGCTTGTGACGGGGCTGTGGCGGGGCTGTGGCGGGCTGTTGGCGGGGCTGTTGACGGGCTGTGCGGGGCTGTGCGGGGCTGTGACGGGGCTTGAATGCGGGGACTGGTGCGGGGGCTGCTGACGGAGGAAGCATGAATGGGGGCTGTGAACGGGGCTGGTGGCGGGCTGTGCGGGGCTGTGGCGGGGCTGTGGCGGCGGCGGTGGGGTGGCTGTGACTGTGGCGGCGGCTGTGGCGGTGGCTGTGGCGGTGGCGGCGGCTGTGGCGGGGCTGTGACGGGGCTGTGAACGAGGGCTGATTGCGGGCTGTAGACGTGTGGGCGTGGTGGCGGGGCTGTGGCGGGCAATAGTGGCGGGGCTCGTGACGGGGGCTGTGGCGGGAGCCTGTGAACGGGGCCTGTGGCGGGCTGTGGCGGGGTGTCTCTGACGGAGGCGAAAATGCGGGACCCACGGTATCCATATACTCTGCTGCTCCCGGCTGTCACGCGATAGGTACCGATCTGCCGCCTCCAGCGCCGCCACCGGCTGTGGGCGCCACGCGCCGGGCACGCGAGCCGCGGTCGCCCCACCAATCAGTGCGTCACGCCACATCCTGCGCCGGTGGCTGCTTTGAGCAGCGCTGTGAACGGTGCTCTGCCCGGCCCTCCCGATCCGGCCTGCCCCCGCCGACCGAGCTGACATTGGCGTGTCCTTGTGAGCCGCCGACGGCCGCCGACAAACAGCGCTCACGGCGGGTCGGCCCGAAATGCGTAATGGATGCGCCGTCCTCGCCGCCGCTGCGCCACGCTGAGGTCACGCTCAGTCACGCGCAGTTACCATCCACCCACCCCGCCTCCCCACCTCAGCCCGCCCCACCCGCACTGCGGCTCGTCAGCTCACACCACACCGGGCAAGGGCAGCAGCCTCGAGGTCATGGATCAAGGCCAGCCAGGACGGAAGTCTGGTTAAACAGACGCTCAGTCATCTAGACGGGGATTTGGCGGAAGACGATGATCCCCTCATGGAATATACAAAGCTGGAACGGATATAGAAGCAGACAGGTCCCTGGCCCCCCGGGGGGTCATAACACGGACACCCCCCCCCCGGAACACAGCCAAGTGGTGGCGAGACACAGCCCAGTGAAGATAATGGGGCGGAACTGGAAGCTCTGCACTGGCTGTGCGTGCTGCTCGAGCTACAGACCCGCGTGTTGACCCGATCCACTGCACTACTGTTACGCAACGTTCGGTGCACGTATGCTGATTGACGAATTCGACAGGCTAACTGGGCCGAAAATAGTGTGTTGTTATTCCAGGCGAAGCCCTCGTATGCGTTCTGAAGGCCAGCGGCAGGCAACACGAGAATGACATTTGATCGTCAGTTACTCAAGGTCGCAGCTACTGCTTCTATAGCTGCAATGATAACCGTCCTCTTGATTCGGATTTAGATGTGTGCCGTTTTTTAATCGTCACCGCTGTTGACCCGTGCCTCTCTGCTTTGTCTGACCGGAGCTGTCTTCTGTGCCGGCAGTGCTTCATGAACTCCGTGCTGCAGTGCCTTAGCAACACTCGGGCTCTACATGACTACATCCTGCGGGACGGCTACATGGCAGACATCAACACTACCACGTCCGGCATGAAGGGCGCCCTGGTCCAGGGTGAGTATTAACGCGGCGGAGATCATCACCACCGGCACCACGTCCAGCATCACCACCGGCACCACGTCCAGCATGAAGGACGCCCTGGTCCAGGGTGAGTCGCCAGGGTCATCAGACATGCTTCCCGAGTTTGTGTATCTCCAGAGGAGAGATACTCGAGATATTCCCATCTTTAGATGACCCCGGTCGATTCTCTTGTGGTATGCTCCTTGGTGGTTAACACGTAGCCGGATTGGCCCATTGCAGAAGTGGGATAGACTGTTCGGATGTAACAACAACACATGTAATGTAGGTAACAACTTCATCATCGATTAACGCGTAGCACGAGTCAATTCTAAAATCGCGTCATCTCTGAATATATCGACATAGCGACACATGAGACATACCGACAAATGAACTGCCTGGTGACGTACATGACGTGCGACTATGTCTCTGCAGCGTTCGCGGACCTGATGCAGGACCTGTGGAAGAAGACGGACGAGACGGACCAGGTGGTGACCACGGCGCCGTTCAAGTCTCAGATCCAGCGGTTCGCGGCGCGCTTCATGGGCTACCAGCAGCAGGACGCCCAGGAGTTCCTCAGGTGTGTACCCCCGTCCAGCAGCAGGACGCGCATGGGAGTTCGTCAGGTGTGTACCCTGGGATGTTGCCATGTACTAGATAATGATAATGGGATAGCATAGTGTACCCGAAGTGGTTAGCATAGTGCTCACTAGTTATCTCATTTAGTGATGCTCTGTCTGACCTTCTATGCGCTCTGCACAGGTACCTGCTGGAGGGACTGCACGAGGACGTCAACAGAGTGACGTCACGACCGCGACCCATCACTGAAGACATTGACGACAACCTCAGGTTCGTACATGGCGACATCTGGTGACATTAGCCTTCCCGGCGAAAGCAACATCCGCGCGAGCCGCGAATAACTCTCCGTTCAACCAAGGCCTACTAAGGCGCTAAACCTCGAATCTTGGTTATGTGTGTCTGCTATTTTGCTCCTGTGACTTGTGAGAGAATTGGCTGGTGTGATGTTCTCTACCGAGCAGTTGGTGACTATGCCGACCATTCAGAATATCTGCTATGTGGCTTCATCTCTTAAAATTGTGCTTTATATCGTACTCGACTTGAGTTATGAGTGTGTAGTGTTTGAGTTTGGCTGTTTAATGCAACCTTTACGAAGAGCCACCACCAGGGACCAGCGACTCTTTAGATCACATGTGGATGTCTCCCGTTTGCAGCGACAGTCAGAAGGCGATGGAGTCCTGGAAGCGATTTATGAGATTCGACAACTCCAAGTTCGTCGACCTGTTCGTGGGACAACTCAAGTCCACTCTTCGGTGAGAGTCTCGTCTGTCTAACAAACAGTCTAACGTGTAGCATTCGATAATTGCATACAAATGAACTCGGCAGTAGAAAATAATGTTGCTCATTTCAATCGGCAGATAAGCATTGGAGCATATCACCGGTCTGTCTCTGTCTCTGTCTCTGTCTCTGTCTCTGTCTCTGTCTCTGTCTCTGTCTCTGTCTCTGTCTCTGTCTCTGTCTCTGTCTCTGTCCTCTGTCTCTGTCTCTGTCTGTCTCTGTTCTCTGTCCTCTGTCTCTGTCTCTTCTCTGTCTCTGTCTCTGGTCTCTGTCTCTGTCCTCTGTCTCTGTCTCTGTCTCTGTCCTCTGTCTCTGGTCTCTGTCTCTGTCTCTGTCTCTGTCCTCTGTCTCGTCCTCTGTCTCTGTCTATGTCTCTGGTCCTCTGTCTCTGTCTCTGTCTCTATCTCTGTCTTGTCCTCTGTCTCTGTCTCTGTCTCTCTCTATCTCTCTCTCTCTCCTCGTCTCTCTCGTCTCTCTCTCTCTCTCTCTCTCTCTCTCGTCTCTGCTCTCCTCGTCTCTCTCTCTCTCTCTCATTCCTCTCGCTCTCTCTTCTCTCTCTCTCTCTCTCTCCCCTCTCCCTCTCTAATTTCTGACCCTCTGCTCTCTCTCCGTCAGATGCACCGTGTGCGGCCACGCGTCCGTCACGTTCGACCCGTTTTGGGACCTGAGCCTGCCGATCCCAGCCAAGACTGGCCAGGTGCGACTGCAGGCCTGCTTCGACCTCTTCACCAAGGAGGAGGTGCTCGACGGCGACGAAAAACCGGTTAGTCAGATGGGCTTTGGGGCCGTGAGACTGAGTCCGAATCTGGGCATGATCGTTCGCCTTCGATATGGTCAATTATTGGTCATGTCTCGGCGCTTCATAGCGGGTATCGCGAGCACGTTTGCAGTCTCGGCGAAATGGGTAAATGGCAAAACGTACGCCACATTGTGAAACCTCACCTTCTCATAAATCACTCTTGTACCATGAACCGCAGCATATATACTGATATCTCTTACATGGATGCGCTTTTACCACCCTTAACGCTGCTGACTTGTATTACAGACCTGCGCCAAGTGCGAGAAGAGGCAGAAGTGCACCAAGAGCTTCTCGATTCAGAAGTTCCCTCGCATCCTGGTGGTGCATCTGAAGCGGTTCTCTCCGCAGGAGAGATACCGCGGCAAGCTGAACTGTGTGGTGGACTTCCCACTGTGCGGCCTGGACCTCTCGTCCTACTCTGAGGCACAGGGACACTGCAAGTACGTGCTATAACTGTATGTTGTAACTTGTAACGTACATGATGCAATGAAGACGGCGTCACACGAGCCGAATTTTGTCAATTTAAGTCTATCTGGTATTGATGCGGCGTCCGAACCAATGAAGGTTATTATGATTTACCATAGTAATGTGCATGGTAAAATGTTGCGATGTTCCCGCATGCGATGACCTTACGGCCTTCTCTCACTATTGCAATAAGGTAAACGTTGCATTGCTTGTCCTTCGACAAGATGTTGAGCACCACCAATATGTTGACGTGCTGTCTGTGTTCACCACAGGTACAGCCTGTACGGCGTGGCGAACCACTCGGGTACCCTGTACTCTGGCCACTACACGGCATACTGCCGCCACCCGTACTCGGCCGAGTGGCGCGAGTACAACGACAGCAGGTCAGTACTCCACCGTCCGGTACCCCGGCACGGAGAACGTTACGACATCACATCTCTTAAACACTGCAGTGCGTGGTGCCTATGTTGCCGGTCCAGTGATGGGTGGTGCGACTCGCAGGAAACTTGCAGGAATCTTGCGACTTGCAGGAATCAGTCACCAGCAGAGTTAACTGTATGACGATATGTAAGCATACGGCGTTTTGGACATGGAGTACGACGTGGGGTACCGTCCGCCGTGTGTTTGGCCGGACGGCCGCCAGATGGCAGGTCGGTGGTCAGCGGACCGCCATCCTACTGATATAACTTGTATGACAGTACAGCCCAACACTCGACACTAACTGTCTCTGCTCCACCTTCCGCAGAATCCGCACCGTCTCGCAGCGCTCCGTGGTCAGCAAAGAGGCCTACGTGCTCTTCTTCGAGCAGGCCAACGCGTCCAGCCTCTAGCGCCCGCCGTGGCTCATCATTAGATCGCCGCGCCAGTAGCGCCACCTGTGGCTCCTCCCCTGAGCGGCCTGGCCTTCTCTCAGTATCGCCTGCCTGAACCGCGGGTCTTTCAGCCGCGGCGCCGACGGCCGGCCACCGGCGTTGTGAACTGTGGCGGTGGACGCTACCCCAGGGTAGCAGCGGAGCGCCGCGGAGCTGTCAGCTCCCGAACAGTGGCAGCAGGTAGCCCCTCAGTGCGGAAGAGGCTCACTAGCGACCAGTGACCTCTCGATGCGGCGTCGCCGGGTGGTGGAGACGGCGCGTCGCTCTCGGCTGGCGGTCAGTGTCGGGCCGGGAGGCAGACGCCGGTATGGACGCGAACTGCGCCGCTCTCGTGCCGCACGAGGACAGATGGAGTGGAGTGGAGTGGAGTGGGACGTGATTGAGTGCGTGACTTGCGTGTGACGCGGTCGGTGTCGGCAGGAGCGCGAGTGAACCGTGACTAAGTCTCTCGTCTGCCGTCCTGCTGGACCTGACTGCAGGTGATGTGTGTCCTGCGCTGCGGCGCGTGGTGAGATAGTCACATGTGCGAGTATCCTGCTGACGGTTGGCTGAGCTAAGGATGGCCGCTTCGTCGGGGCGGGACTACTAGCACATTCACCCACGTCACCCAGCGCTTGGTCCTTGCGGCGATCGTGTCAGTCTGTAGTTGTGGTGGCTGCCGCTGTGTGGCGGTAAGTTCGGCATGCGGCCGTTGGAGGCGCTGCAGTCACTCGTGGTTCTGTCGGTGGCCACCAGAAGCGCTGTGGTCGGCCCGGCGGTGTGCGGAGCCGACAGGCCCACCTGCGACCGGCCTGTCGTGTGTTGGTGGCGCGCTATGCAATGGCGATCGCTTTGTTGGATCGCTAGCGCGTGGTGAGCCAACAGGCTGAGATGGCGCCTGAGTCGCGACCTGTGTTTGGCCGGACGGCCGCCAGATGGCAGGTCGGTGGTCAGCGGACCGCCGTCCTATGATATCCCCTACTGAGTCAGAGTGGTCAGCCGATGTCATTGTGCGGCGTGCGCCTCCAATGATCTAGTCGACGTTTGTAGTGAAGACTGTATCCGTCTGTCTGGTGGAGCCGCTATATTAGTGGCTTCGCACGAGTGCAAAATATCACATAACCGTCCTGTTTCTATTGTATTGGTGGCGTATATATGGACAGAAAGTACCGAATTCGAGACTCAAAAACTCGCAAATGCCAACCTTTTGGCTAGTAGTATACCGGAGAGCACTGGTTTCCACTCGGCCGTGACTAGAGGGTATCACAAACAGGCGGGGCGCGGTTATCGGGGTCACGTGAGCCTCCAGCGACACCCCTTCAGCCGGCCGACGTTCGGTCAGGAGCCGCACAGGGCAGCTTTCTCACAAAAAGGCCGGACCTATACCCAGCATCACACACAGAGAACCCGAGAAACAACAGGAAACGGGGTCACGAGGCACGCCGGCCCACCCTCCCCGGTCAGGAACCTTCCCGAGAGCGACCAAACACTGACAAGAACACAGTCGAGAGGGTGCTAAGCCAGCGCCGTCAAGAATGCACATCAAACTAAGTCAGGCTCTCTACCAGCACAGATCTCCGAGCACCTAATACAGACCGCCATGACGCGACGTCAGAGACCCGAGACCTCGTCGCGTCTCCGCGGCACTCCAGACATCCTCTATAACACACACCGGCCCAGGAGCGCACCACTTTGACGATCCGAGCGTGCTTCCCTACGGTGACAGACACGCTTCTTAAAGCATCCGCCCGCCCGGAAGGCAGTACTACGCCTTGCACGCCGCGCCACCTTGTCAGCTCATAATCCTCGTACTGTTATGCGGATAGCAGTACTCCGACGGGGAAGAAGTCCACGATCCGCATAGCTGAAGTGACACTGCGTCCACCCAGTGTCGTCCCTCGGCAAGTGGAACCTCCGTCTGCCGCTCCTTGATTCGCCGAGGATGTCATACCAGAGGCAAGAACCCGGACGGGGCCACGAGCAAGCGTCGTCACAGACTCCAAGCGGAAACGTCTCTACAGTTCTTGATCTCATAGTCAGCCCCCTCGAACCGTCCTAACCCCACTCTCTTACTCATGGTATAGTCACGCTTACGCACACGTTAATAAAACGTGCTCCTCTGACAGGCTCCAAGCGCTGACGAAAAGTCCATCCATAAACATCAGTACGAAATGCAAGATTCCATACATCGTATCCATTCTCGTCAACTCGAGCACGTAACATTAGCACTCATCTCCGAAACCGACAAACGCTAAAACTGCACATCTTCAAATCATCACCCAAGCACGGGATTCCCGTACCTCGTCTCCAGAAATGCAAACGTAAAACTCAAAGCACCACATTATTCCTTACGCAGAACCTGGCCAAAATTTTGTCCTCATTCATAATACCGCATAGGCATTTGTCTGCATTGAGTAAAAGGCCGTTTAAGCATGATTTCTCTACCATCGATTCAGATCAGTCACGTCATGTTCATTGTTCAGACTTTAACCTAACTTCCCTCGACGCGAGGGCGGAATCCTGCCCCGCGTAGTTTTTCTGCACCGCACTTCTGACTCGCTTAGCGTCTAACGTCTTGAGAAACTTTCGGACTGTCTCTCCTAAATATGATGACCGCGTGTTCTGCTGAATTTGAGAAAATCGGGCCACGAGCAACGAGGCTGGCTCCAGGTCTCGTTTTCTTTGGCAGACTCGTTTCGACACTGCCGGGGTGACGCGCGCTACTTCCTAATCGTAGTTTGCCGTGAATAAAAGCGTCACGATACACTAAGTCGATTGACTGCTTTTACAATCATCAAAACATGAATTGGCTTATACATATTGTTTGGGGCCGAGGCCGCCACTGACAGGTACATAAATGGGACGACGATCTATTCTCCGCTCAATCTTAGGCCCAAACTTAAATAAGCAACGCATGATAAAGGGCTTCCGGCACAAGGTGCCCCCCACGTTGTTTACCGATCCTGACGATGCCTCAATCTCTGTACATTCAACAAATTACAGCAACAAAGCCCAGTGCCGTTCCCATGTCCAAACACTAAGGAAACGCACATATTTTCATAAAAAATATCCCCCATTTTTTATACCCTGAGTGCGGCTAAAGGAATTTTTCGTTTTGTACTTTGTCCCTTTCACACATTGGAAGAACAGGACATTGGAAGCTCAAAAACCAGTTTTTTCGCATATTCAAATCGTACGATATCAACACTGGCCACCCATCGACTTCAAAAGAACCCCTAATTTCCGTATTTTTTTGCCCCCTGCCCCATTTTGTAGCCAAAAAACAATTCTGGATGCCAAAAAGAAGATTTTGGTACACGCCCACCTCCGACGAATCGAAGTGTTGGTCATCCGAACACTCGGCCGAGCGGTTTATCGAGATCTCTGGGGGCGTTGGGTGCGGAATCTGCCCCCCGCAGGTTAACGTAATTCTGGCCGCCCGCAGGGAATAGGGTTAACGGACGCAGTTCGAGTGGTCGACTGGCTCACATGTAGTTGGCGAGGTTGTGCTCCTTCTGCACGTGGGTCTCAAAGCCGTGCGGCACGTTGTCGAAGTAGTCTTTGCCTATGCCGCAGATGAAGCAGTTGGACTCCATGTCCTCCTTGACCGACTCTAGCTGGTCACGGAGCTCGCCGAACGCGTCAATGATCAGACCTGAAACACACAGCCAGCACCGTGAGACTTGGCTCGATATATAGACGTCCGAGGTCCCGGGTTCGATCCCCTCCACCGAGTATTGCTTTATAGAGACGGATACCAGCAAACTGAATGATAGACTTAATCGCGTGACAACTGTATGGTTATTATCGTAAGTTAGTTCACGAGCAGTGACACCGTTTGTATGCGGAAGCACTGAAAGCTCTCTGAACTGAATGGAAAATGTAGAGGAGACAATCTCCCATTTGTCTCCTCTACCCTGTTCGCTGAAATGTCACCACCTACCCTGGATGATGGCCAGCAGGATGACGATGACGAAGAAGAAGAAGGAGATGTCGAAGAGGATGCGGTACACCTCGTTCAGGTCGCCGTCGGGAGGGTCGATGACGTCACCAATACCGCCGCCGGCGCGCACTCCTTGGTACAGGTGGAACACGAAACACTGCCGGAAGAACACAGTGTCAGACAGGCAAACCTTGGCACAGGTGGAGCCCAAAAAACTGCGGGGGGAAGAGGGCGGAGCAGGCACCAGGCAGGGCCGCGGAGGCGGAGGCCACCACTGTGCTGTCAACTATCTCGGGATATCAGAGTCAATATGACAGCTCCGCTGCATACTCAGTACACGAAGGACTTACGATACGATGTATCGCAAACCGACAGCCGCAAAAAGCAAAGGAACGGACTTTATGTATCATATGTTGATACTTATCAGTCAAATAGCATGATTGTGATAACACTAATGCAGGTCTCCGTTCTCGGTCATACCTCACTGGCGTAACACTATAAAATACCACACGGGGCCGATAAATAACTTCTTTAGGACCGAGGTCGTTGGATTTTCCGCCCGAGACCGAAGGTCGAGGGTGGAAAATCCTACAACAACCGTTGTACATAGGTATCTTGCAACGAACGAGGTCCTAAATAAATTATATCAGCCTAAGTGTGGTATTTATTTTATCATATGTCTACCTCCGTTACGGAAACTGCGTTAGCAATAGTTTGGTTAGCAATAGTAAATGCCCAATAGCAATAGTAAATGCCCATCGGGCCGAAAGCTTTGGCCATTTGACTTAACATTGATTATCTGAGAGCTGAAACCCTTTTACCACACGCTCACGCCAAAAAAACACACTGAGACATATGATAAAACATATATCTCACGTAGATATATCCAGAGCCACCATTACAATGGGGAAGATAATAATCAATAAATCGCGGCACAAACTTTCCGTCTGGGACTGATCGAATACAAGTTTTCGATTTGTTACGAGCGAGCGCGAAGCGCGCAGCGAGTCCTCACTGAATACCGGATTTTTCTCACATATAAGCGGCCGACCCGGCCCGACCATAGCTCTTTTCAAAAGCCTATATCTTTTGAATCATGCATCTGATTGACAAGCGGTCTTCACTATCTGATAGCCCTATGCAATTAAATTGTGGTTGTTGACATGTTTTGTATCACGTGAGGGGTCAGCATGGCGCGTCGCCGTCGGCGTGACACGTGCCGCGTCAGGGGTGTCAGAAAATAATATCCTCCTATAGCTGAGAAACGGCTGGATCTATTATACTGAAATTTGGTGTGTGGTTTGAGACCACACCACTACCACAGCACTGGCAATGTTGCACAGGTAAAACTTTGGGTCACACTGCACGTGGTGGCACCCCTGTTTCGTCCACGAAATTACCTACAAAACCAAAACATCGTTACAATACCGATCCTATATCTCGGCAACCAAAAGTCGCAAAGACAAGGGTTAAACACAGATGTGTAGAGAAACGATTCGCCCTATGTATGCACTATGTGTCGATCAGCGGCGCGTGGTACGTGCAAAGTTACTGGCTATACAAGCGCAAATTCATGGTTTATGACGTCTTCACTATTTAAATCAAAGTTCGGCACCTATGGGACGTGAAGCGATGAAATAAACACCAATGTGTAGACCAATGTACCGTCTCTAAAATGCACGTGAAATTTCGGTTTTAATGCAAAGATTCGCTGTTCGAATCCGCCTGTAATATACCCATGGCCGATTTTATAATATTTCCTTCATTACACCGCCGTAGCGTACAAACCAAAGGGTGCTAAACGATACAAAATCATATACCTAGCTGTAAAGCACAATCAAATCCAGATATTACCCACCAAAAATGGATTTTTACTTACAAAAATGAAGCTTATAATTGGAAGTTTAAAAGAACGGTGCAAAACCTATTTTGTTCAAGTATAAAATATTACATCAAGCGATTTAGTTTGTATCAATTTGCGCACGGAGAAACAACACTAGGCAAAAACAATTGAAAAGCATGCTTCGCAGCCAAACGACCTCCGTTGGGCGGGTAGGAAAATTAACGCATATGTAAGCTCCGAGCTGTTTATTGTAAAATGTAAATTGTAAGCCCTACCCGAAATCGGTGATATATCTCGGCAAGGATAAGTCGCACGGACATAAGACAAACACAGATGCGTAGAGAAATGATCGGCCCGGCGTACCCAATGCCACACCATTACCCCACACCATTACCCCACACAATTACCCATGCCATCACCCACACCATACACACAATAACATAAATCAAATTGCGCATTGTGCAAACGTCCCTCTAGGAACGATTTAACTGAAATTCGGTGCATAATTTGAGACCACAACAATGTCACGCAAGTCAAACTTTGGGTCCCACTG
Source organism: Semibalanus balanoides (assembly GCA_014673585.1). Taxonomy (NCBI): domain Eukaryota; kingdom Metazoa; phylum Arthropoda; class Thecostraca; order Balanomorpha; family Balanidae; genus Semibalanus; species Semibalanus balanoides. The sequence goes on along the minus strand of VOPJ01007159.1, from coordinate 38,091 downwards.
CACGTGTGCGTGGGTGCACACTGCACACCCCTATTCCGTAACTAATGTCCCTGCTATCTGGGTTTATTTGGGCTCGCTTATCCTTCGCCGTTTAATACGTTCTAACTGGTAGTATGTAAAGTATTCGTATATTCTTCGGTATCCTACGATACCGTTGTGATCTGTACTACAAGCTGCAGTCCGTATGCACGGGCGGCGCATTTTCGAGGGCGCCGCAGACCGAAATATTTTGAAACGCCGAACGAGCCTAAAGAAACGAGAAAAAATCGAGTAAAAAAATGTTTTTCGACTTTTGGAATCTTGAACTTTGAGCCATTTTGAATTTGATAATTTAATTTTTGGAAGTCGAAATTTTGGATTTTGAATAGTGCAGTCCATACATAGCACCATCTGCTCACGTCATCATACTCACCGTGAACATGTCGTGACACTTCTGATCGACGTTGTCGTCCTCGGCCTGCACGTAGAACTTGCGGAAGAAGTTGAAGGCGATCACGGTGTAGATGTAGACGACGATCGTCAGCAGCAGCAGGGTCAGGCAGAGCTGCGCGGCAGGACCAAAAACAGCGCACAGCTGTCAGCGCCCGCAGCCAACAAATGAACACACACGACAAATGACAGGTATTGCGGCGTTTACAAAGGATAAGCAAACGAGGCTTAAGGAGATTATGGGCAAAGATCACAGAGTTTCGGAAGTAAACATGTTGTGCAGGTAGTAAGATGACTGTCAACTACGTTACTACCTGGACAACCGTTGACGCAAATCCATGTAACTGATATATCTATGATCGATCGTTCGATCCGTTCGCAGCGTATCCGTATTATCGTATAGCTGACTGTGTCATCTGCGTATCCGGGGTCTGCCCGTGACCAGTGACCAGTTTGGAGCGTGCCCGTACACTGGACGCGTATGATCTGTGTGTCGCAAGTTCTACTTGCGTGAACCCTTGCGAGTGCCACATGCGCTATATACTAGAGCAGTAGACTCAATATGGCAGTTGTACTGTCTGAATACGAGTGGCGGTTTGGCATACATCTGACACTTTGCCGTTGTGACGGTCCATATTGTATCAATTTGACCCGTCAGCTGTAGTTGTTGGTTTTGGGATCGTTTGGTTAGGACAAGGCCTGGCATCGTTTCACTCGGACCTTGCCGCAGCATGGGTATCATGTTTTGCATAAAAAGCGTCTGAGGAGCCTCGGGGCTCCTGATTGCCTGATGGCTCAAGGGACATGCGCGTGAAGGAGAAGAGGGAGAAGGGGATGAAAGGAGTAGAGGTAAAGGGGTCAAAATGGAACGCCGGCCGGGGCAACGTCCATGAACTAACAGGTCCTTCCACGCAGGGAAACTGCGAGTAGGACCCAAAACATGAAGGCGGCCAGAACTCCGTTTGGGTGGCTCGGGGGGCCACCTATGCCAGTGGCCAGCGAACACTCAGATCGGTTAACGAGCGTGACAGAGGATAGAGGACCGGCAGTCGGGGAGGGGGGGGGGGGAGATAAAAGGGATCTGTTCCGACGTAATCTGATATGGCATTCTAGTTCTTATCAATGTATGAGCCGTTCAATGCACGACCTGTTTTTCGTTGTGTGTGACCGTGTGGTGCATATCTGACCTCGTTTTCCGTTGTGGTGTAACCTTGGTGGCGCACATCTGCCTGTTTTTCCGTTGTGTGTGACCTGTGTGGCGCACATCTGAACTGTTTTCCGTTGTGTGTGACCTGTGTGGCGCACATCTGACCTGTTTTCCGTTGTGTGTGACCTGTGTGGCACACATCTGACCTGTTTTCCGTTGTGTGTGACCTGTGTGGCGCACATCTTACCTGTTTTCCGTTGTGTGTGACCTGTGTGGCGCACATCTGACCTGTTTTCCGTTGTGTGTGACCTATATGGCGCATATCTGACCTGTTTTCCGTTGTGTGTAACCTGTGTGGAGCACATCTGACCTGTTTTCCGTTGTGTGTGACCTATATGGCGCACATCTGACCTGTTTTCCGTTGTGTGTGACCTGTGTGGCGCACATCTGACCTGTTTTCCGTTGTGTGTGACGGACTGTAGGATCGTCTTCAGTGACGGCACAGCCACGGCCACGTCCAGCAGATGGGCAGCGAAGAAGAAGTAGTTGTAGTTGCCCAGAATGGAGAAGACGAAGTACCACAGCGAGTAGAGGAAGGCGTTGTCGGTGAAGGTGACGCCGATCTTCCACAGCTGGTACCGCCAGTCGATGCTGGTGATGCTGGAAACGCAGGGACGAGACGTCACAAGCTCAACTCTGGCCATGATCTGTCGCCGAAGGGCGGGTATCATAATCTTTGCATTATGACAAACCAATGTTGAATAATCCATCCCACACGGCCTACAGCCGGAGTTTGATCCATCAGCCTCACCCGGTGCTGTCGCGGGTGAAGCCAGAGCTTCTAACGGCGGCACCCTACTGGGCACCCAGTCCTGCCAGCGCTGACATCACACCGGGGGCACAGCCCATGGCAGACTATAGAGCATTCTATCATCAGCTGAGCGCAGTGACGGACAGTGACCGAGCGAGGGGAGGAGCGCCGCCTCCACACCCACACCGGTCAGCTCCGCGCCGCACTGACAGTCCAGCAGCATACCAGCGGCATCCGAGCTGACAGTCTGCAGCGGAGTCCAGGCCAGCCAACCACTGACAGCTTCAGAGCAGCCATCTACAGCAGCCCAGTGTCCACCATCGAGTTTTCACAAAGGTATACAGTCCAGCCAGTCCAGCCAGCTGCAGTGTCACCGGCGGTACGTGATTGGACGACCTAACACAGCTGTCTCTATAATACCAGCATGGTATTATTGAGCATGGTGATACCAAACCTGGGAGCTGCACAGCAACTAAGCAATGCTGAAAAGAAATAATTGTTTTCAAATAATTTAAGTGTTTTCAAACTCAAAATTGTTTTCAAAACACAAAAGTGTTTAGAACACAAAAGTGCTTCCAAAACAAACACAAGTATTGATAACACAAATGTGTTTTCAAAACACGTAAGTGTTTTAAGAACACAAAGGTGTTTTCAAAACACAAGTGTTTTCAAAACAAAATGCCTATTTATTTCGTTCTACAGCACCCGCGTCGAGACGGCACATTCACGAAACGAGGAAGCTTTACGGTGCCCCAGCCTACCCCCAAGGCGCTGTAATTACAGGTGGAAAAAGTCTCTGCCCCCTCCCCCTCCCTCCCTCCGAGACGGTACACTCACAAGTGGAAGAAGCCGCTGCCTGTCGCCTGCTGAGAGAGCGTCACAGAGCGCTCCATGCCGAGCAGGTTGCTGATCTGGTCGAAGTCGTACGAGTCGCTGTACTTTTGGCGGACGCGCTTCTTGACAAACTTGTCCCAGTAGTTCGCCGGGAACATTCTGCCACACGAGAGGGATGGGTTATAACGACACAGGATCCTGCACAGGTCAAACACCGCCTGGAAATGGTAGACGGCAGATTCAAACTCCACCAACGCTCACCTGATACATAAGGGCAAATACATCGGAGTATATTCTGTTCAAAGTGGCATTAATCGCTTATCATAAACCAGCACAGCGCATCATTGAAGTATCTTCATTATAAAGCATGCATTAAACATTGTGAAGATGTCCCAATCATTGACGGAGATCACGGCTGAGCAATTAATAACACAGGTCAACAGACATAACGCGCGAAATCTATTACCCGAGTATTACTGCGGATATGACCATGACCCTAGCTGTTTCAAGGACAGTGACCCTCCCACGGCTTACTTGGCCGAGATGACCAGTTTGTCCCAGTGGGCCATCAGATCGTCATCCTCCGGCTGCGAGGCCAGGTACAGACCGTCGAATTCCAGCTTACGGCACACCTCCTTCTCACGCTTGAAGATGCCCAGCGGCACCTGCGGGCCGGGGAAAGGTCAGCTGGATGATTAGTGGACAGGTCAGGACATGGGCGCACTGGCAGTGTCTGTGGTTATGGAGGTATATGTTTGCATTGTCCTACGGACACATCGTTTTTGAAATTTGAAATCGAGTATGTGATAAATGTACCATAAGTATTATCCAATACAACAGCGAAATAGGACAACAGAAAGGCGCTACTGTACCAACACCGCCGCACTGTGGTTGACCAACAATGACATGTCGGCATTGGTTTTAAGCATTACTGAACGAATAGACTGTATGTAGATATTTGTGACGTAGCACGTTTTTATAGATTACATGGCACGAGCCCTCGGCGCGCAGAGAGTAGTCAGTTGCGAAGTATAAAAAAAAAAATACGCCCGTGAGATATCAAATATTACGAGAGGAGTACACAAAGAGTGCAAATAATATAAGAGTATAGTCGTGATTTTTACCAGTGAATCGTGAGACCCTCCTATAGATGCACATCGAGTAGGGTCGACAGATAGGACTCTAAATAGTAGAGCGAGCTAAGCAGCACATGAAGTACAGATACAAGATGCATCTATCAGAGAACCGAGTTACATCCTGATATGCGATTTGTACCCTTGGCTCCTGCTGGACATATTAAAACGAGATACATTGGTGACGAGAACGCTGAGCAGACCGTGTCTTTATCGGACCTCCGCGTACCAAGTTCCACGTACGTCAATAGGCGCACCCACTGGTCCACAAGTGCTAAAGAAGACTACGGACTGTCGTGGTTGTAAATGCGTGATAGGCGCCCACCTGGCACTTGTCTCAGGCCACGGTGGACGGCTCACATAATAAATCCCTCACCAAAAACGCGATGCCAGCAGGATGGGAGTGATCTGATACACACGATTCGTCTCCGCTGGTCTGATTCTAGCGCCAGACACCGTGTAACAGTCGATGTCCTGAATAGTCAACCAACCGAAATTAATCTCGCTCAACCGCGGTGCCTATACTGTGCTTACAAGCCGGAGATGGCAAGTGCACTAATCGGCATTATAAGTACCTGCACGTCTAGAAATAGTACCGCCCTGAAAGTCAAACACTCGTAGATAACCAACGACTCGTCTATGCGTGACAAACTTGCGTGAAGAATTCGGTTCAACCGTGGTATTGTTTCCTCATCACGCGGGTCTGAAGGACAGAGAGCCGCAAATTTGCCACGCCCTTTCGTGAATAAGCAACCCTCGCTTTCTGCTTTGCTGCCTTCCGTCGTCCGAGTCAGCTGGTTCCAATCGCGCGCTAAGCTCGCTCGCACAGTGCACGTTGCGATAGGATACGTGGGCCACATCACACTTCTTTCGACAGCTCAATTATATCATCGACTGGGAGGTAGATATAGGAGCACTGGCCAAGTCGGCCCTTGACCTATCGTGTTCGTGCCGTAGATAAGGAAATAGTGGGTATAACAAGAGAGAGATGGGTCAACTCCCTCGTGGTTGATTTCTCACCAAATTCAGGAGCCTATGTTCTAATGTGTCCCGACCGGAGTATTAGCACTGTCTGACAAATGCGCTCAGATCGGACTAGTCACACCATCTTCACTCCCCCAAGGGAGACTCTTAGTACGAATAGTGTGAAAATGCCGGGCTCCTCGAGTGCTGAACCGGCCTCATGTTCCGATCTACACAGTGCCTGTGGATCCCTATGAGGACCCCCATTCCTTACGTGTAGAATGCTTTTTGTCTCGGGCTCGTAAGTGTTTGTGTTGATTCAAATATCAATATTGATATGTGCATATTTTTAAATAGCTCTAAGGCAGGTCAAATTAGCATCTACTTATTCGCAGTTTTTTCCTGTCTGGTCTTCTATATAAAGCCATGCCAAAAGCGTCGTGTCGCCGAAAAGCGGTCTGAGATTTAGGGCGCACTCCTGGTGTATAATGATAATGGAATAACTACACCTTTGGAAGGCGGTTAGAAGCTCAAAGGCAAGTATTTGTGTATCTTGACCGTCACTATTCCCAGGCTCGGAATCCCTGGGATTCCCCGGCGCGGTATTTTACTCTACCGCAGTATCGGCACTTGTACTCTCATACATTTGGGTATTCCTATAACTACTTGCTAACGATTATCGTAGAAGCTGTTTCTTCTTCTAGCCGCGCGATCCACCGGTATTCCCGGTGCGTTGAATGCTGACGGTCAGAACACAGCCTAAGTCGGAGGATAGGCCGTTGACCTCACCTTGAGGTGGTAGTAGGCTACCAGCATGAAGAGGGAGACGATGCTGTGGATGATGGACATGAGGCGGACCACGTGCTCCAGGTGCGGGTACTTGTCGTTCACGTGGATCCACTCGGGTCCGTCCTCTTCTTCGTCGTCACCGTCGCCGTCCGCGCCGTCCCCGGAGCCCGGTATGTCCGGCTCTGTCGTTCGGGGGGAGGGGGGGGGGGCACCGTCAGACCGGGTCTCAGCTTATCCCATCTGCAGCGAATGATGCACAGCGGAGAGAGAGAGAGAGCGGCCTAGCCGGCGCACATCAAGGCAACCCGCGCTACACAACGCATGCGGTGCTGGAAATATGCCGCGATAAGTGCTGCTCGTTTGGTGATGGGTGACGCGAGCCATTTATCAACAATGACAGGCGACAACAGGGCAGGCGGGATGTCACCGCATTGCTGACATGTGTATTGACATTCCTGGTGGATGTGATGATGGATGCGGTTTTGACACACGGACTCGTACAATGAGGTATATCGGTCCCGATGTAGGTACTGGTCAGGACGTGTACGTTCGATGCAGTGCTCAGAGGAGCATACGTCATTGGTGAGGATTTGGAATTTTACGGCGCTGCTCTGGTTAAGAGCATTATTGAACGATGCTGGTAGGTAGATGTTTGTGATCGAGGCGTTGTTTAAAATTGCTGCACGAGCGCAGCGAGTGCAGTACTTTTGAAAAACGCCGAGATCACAAATATCTACATTATACACAGCAGAGTTTGGTAAGTATCTAGGGCCTTGGGTAAGTCTTTTACCATATGTCGCCAGTGCGGTATGTCAGTGCATAGTGCGGAAAATACCACATTCCACGCGCTAATGCTTTTTACATTGCTCGGCATATGGTAATTGGCGCGAACATCCATCATTGGAAACATCAACAGTTAAGACCCGATTAGCAGATTACAACGATTGCCTGACTCACAGGGTGATTCTACCACGCGTCCATTATAAATACCCTGCTAGTCATAAGATTTGCTAGTGGTGGTTAATTGGTTTAGGTGTCTTGCTGTTAGGGATTGGGTGTGTTTTATTGAGCACATCAGACAACATACCACCGGATCCTGATCCACTGCCGGAGACCTGGTCAGCCAGGTCGGCGGCAGCCTCCTCCTCCTCCTCCCCCTCCTCCAGCAGAGCGCTGGCCTAGAAAACACAGACACAGTCAATACTATGCATCGCCATCTCAGAGACAATTAGCTCAAAACATCCGTCAGAAGAAGGCAGAAGCAGAGTCGATGGGATATCCTTAGAATTGGATACAAAATTAATTTTGACTGTACTTATTTAATTGGTGATTTATTAAAGTAAATGTTAAAAGAGCACCAATACCAAATACAGCGGTGTCGATTTATGAAAATGATTGGCGGGGCGCCGGGGCCCTAATGATAAATTTATATATTTTAACTCCATTCTTACCATGCAACGCCATATAGGCCTAATGTTAATATTTGAAATTAGGTATTGGGGGGGGGCGCCCCCCAATAGTATACAAATCGACACCGGTGACCAAATAGGTGAAGCACACACCGAATAAGAATAGTGAAAAGGAAGGCTTCGCAAAAATGTGCTGACATTAAAGGAAATAGTTCACCTTCAACATGGGTTTTGAACTGAGATAGCAGTTTTGTAGGCCCGTGTTGAAAAAACCTCTAAACTGTAAGTTTTTCTGGTACTGAAAAGGCTCTCCGGCCGAATATATTTGACTTTTTGTAGAAGGAATGTGGGCCATGGAACAAATAATGTCAAGAACGTGGGCTTTCGGGAGGCTATACGGTAATCTTACGCGACTACTTTCGAATCTGATTGGCTGAGCCATTCGATTCTTTCGTTTGAAGTTGCAGAGTACGCATATAGTTTTCGTAAAATAAATAATGTACGTCCTTCTGTCCTGAATCGGCGCGATGTACGGCTATTTTTGACAATATGAAAAGAAGTTGTATTCCAGAATACAATCAAATCGTGTTTGACAAAAACAATCCAAGGTGAATTATGTCCTTTAAACAACCCATTATTGCATTGTTATAACATAAATTGAACCACAGAGGGGCAACACTCTCCGCTGAGGGTTCTTATTGAGATGCCGGCGTCTTATGACTTGAATCCGTTACTGCCAATGTGACGCAGTATTCTGCATAGATTGCGAAAAGGAGACCTAATTGCTTCCTCTATATTCGTAGCGTTTCGATGTCAGGTATCTTAATTATCATCTCAACCAGCCTGCCTTAGCTAGAGTGTTGAGTTCAGACAAGACACCTGGCGGCACTCAGACTACATTGACAGCTAAATGCACAAATACACAGACACCAGCGTCCTTGACACCTTCCTCTATAGCTGAAGAAGTGGTGGCACCAGTTGTAGCATGACTCTTAGACATGCGGCATGTCTTGAGATTTTCGCACTATCATAGTGCATATCCAGCCGTTCCAGTGCAGCTGGGTATACTAGCTGCATACGACAGTATCCCCAGCGGTGGAGGCGTCGCGCAATGGTCCGCGTTCGCGGCACTCATTAACATAATTCAGTCAGATTCAGCCGTCGGAGTGCAGCCACTGTGAGCGCCGCGTGACACATCGGTCATGTGACACGGGTCAAGGTCAGGGGGACGGGGACAAGGGGGGGGGGGCAATCCACGCGCAAAAGCAAAGTTCATCGTGTAAGGGGCCGAGATTCAGATACTTTCAGACGTCAAATCGGCGGAGTTTCGCCAGCGCGATGCGCATAGCGCAGCGACCGAGTAGCACGGGTCATGGTCGCCCGTCGTCATCTGGGCATGGTCTGGAGTAATGTCGAGCGAGAGGCACAGGACCGACATGCCGTATCGAGCTGCATGGTGACGGGATCGCGGGACCGGATCTGATGCGGCGAGTGATGGGAACCGGGGCATGGGACGGGATGGACGGGGTATGGGACGGTGACTGGGACGGGTTGATGGGACGGATGGGACGGGATGGACGGGATGGGACGGGATGGTGACCGGCCAGGATGGGACCGGGATGGGATGGGGACGGGCGGGACGGACGGGATGGACGGGTGATGGGATACGATGGTTGAATAGGGACGATGATGGACGGGATTCTGGCGACGGAGGACGGCGATGGGACGGGTGAGAATGGGAGGGAAATTGGCGGCGGTGATGGGATCGCGAGGGAAGGTGAGTGGTGGACGGGACGCGACGGAAGGGCGCGGGACGGGACGGTGGACCTGGACGGGACGCGGACGGGACGGGACGGGGAACGGGGACGGGGACGGACGGGACGACGGGACGGGACGGCGACGCGCGGACGGCCCTGTACGTTTGTTCGCTGTCTCGGTCTTGAATCTCACATCAATTGCAGCTCCTCTGGACAGTAAACTCTCTCAGTTATTCAGCTTAACTGATAGGCCAGAACAGTTGTGTTCGCGTTCCGTACAGCAAACGTATAAGAGCTAGCAGCGACGCCGTGACATCAGCCCTGCCTTCTGCTCCGATGTCTTCATCAAGCAACTGATTGCATAATACATCCCTACTACCACATCAGTTCATTTCGTGGCCAAGGCAGCTGTCAGCCCTTCGCAGGACTCCACGCAACGCGCGCTGTTTCAGGTTCTTCAGTAGCGACGTTGATTACGCCACCCCCTCCGCGCAAAGCCAGGGGCAACCTCATCTTCACATAATAGCTAATAGATCTCTTAGAATACACATCTAAGGTATGGAAATAAGCCATCACGCCGTTACATAAGGAGACAGGGGATCGGGACACGCGGAACAAAAGGACGAGAGGAACGAGAGGACGGAGTAGGGACCGGGACGCGGGGACGGGGTCCGGGACGGGACACGGGACGTGGGACCGGCGGAATCGAGGGACGGGGGTACGGACAGAGAGAGAAGGGTCGGCCTGACGGACTCGGACGAAGTGGCGGAGACGGGAGACGGTGTTTACGGGGCGCGGGCGGCGGACAGGGCACAGGGGACGCGGTGACGCGGACGGCGGGCGAGGACGGGGACATCAGGGGATAGGCGGACGGAGGACGGTAGGAAAGGGACCGGTGTGACGCCGGCCCGGGTACTGGTGGAACGGGGGTCGGGGTATCGGAGAGCACGGGATTGGTAGATAAGGTGCGACCGGAAAGAAGGACGGGGACGGAGAAGGACAGGGGACCGGTGACAGCGTTTATGAGTTTCACGGGGAGAGCGGGGCCGACGGGGACGCGGGGACGGGAGGCACGGACAGATGAGACTTGTACGCGGGGGACGGGGGACGGGGACGGTACGGGACGGGACGGGGTGGACGGGGGACACGGGGACGGGCGCACTAGAGGGAGGCGTGAACGAAGGATCTTTGGTACGGGGAGCGGATGAGATGGGTGTACTGGGGGAACGGGGATCGGGTACGGGGAGGGGAACGGGGGAACGGGAGCACGGGACAAGGGGACGGGGACGGGATCAGGGGACGGGTAGGCTACAGCAGGAGCGGGGGATACGGGTCGGAGAAGGGACGGGTACGGAGAAGGGAACGGGGGAGGAGATTAGACGGACGGACGGGGATCGGGGACGGGGACGGGGACTAGGACAGAGGGCGGGGACGGGGAACGGGGAACGGAGAATGGACGGGGGACGCGAACGTGGACGGGATCGGGAGAAGGGACGGCGATGCACGGAGAAGGGAGGTGACGGATGAACCGGGTACTCAGGGGATGCGGGGGGACGGGCGACGTTAGTAGACCTGCGTACGGAGAAGGCACGGGGACCGGAGACGTGGGACGGGCGACGGGGACGGGGACGGGGGGAGTCGCGGGACGGGGACGGAGGTACGCCGGGACGGGCGACGGGACCGGGGCACCGCGCGGAATGGGCGACCGGGGCGAGGGACCCGGGGCGCGACACGGGGACCTGGTGTACGGGCCACGCAGATACGGTGACGGGACGGGAGGAAGGGACAGGGGGAAGAAGTGGACGGAGAGAGGGACTCACGGGTACGCGGGGACGGGACCGGGGACGTGAGGACCTGGACGGGTACGGTGACGGGGATACGAGAAGGACGGGTGAGTTGACGGGACAGGGCAGTGGGTGGGCAGTGGCACGGGAGACGACGGGGGACGGGACTCGGAGAAGTCGACGGTCTTGGGACACTATGAAGGCAGGATCGGCGAGGTATGTGGACCGGAGTTGACCGTGGATACAGGGAGGGCGGAAGGTGAACCAGAGGGGACATCTGACACGGTGATCCAGACAGGAAGTAAGTGAGGGGGGTCCGTGTCTCTATGGCACAAACCAGCTGTTGGTGACATGTCTCTCAATGACTATTGGCAACATTTCTATTTCGCTCAAGATCGGCAAGCTGATGTCAGGTGAGTCGCCAGGGAGCACTGCTGATATGTAAATTGCACGCAAATTGGATTCAAGACAATAAAAGGCAATACGACCGGACTATAAAACATGTTGGGTCATCACTCAATGGTGATTCCATTCAACCATTACCACCGATAAATCCAGTAGTTGAAGAAAACATTATCCTGCGTGCAAAAAGATGCGTTTGATTATTATGTATTTATTTACAATCACAAGTGCTGTCCATCAAAAGTAGTGGAGAACTAAAGGCACTTTCAAGAGCATTTTTATTGTCAGCCAGATATTAAATTCAGACCACTCAAATCAATCTGTACCTGTGGAATCAATGTACCCTAGGGTGCCTCGCAGTGCATTCTCTTTATTATTTTAACAGACCTTTTTTCGCGTGAAATGCGCCTCTAGGGCCGCCCGCCGCTTCAACCAACCACACACCAATGTTTCTGATCGTTTTGACCTATTGAAATGTTAGAATTCTTTCCCTCCTGGCTTGGACGTCCTCTTCAATCCCATCAACGGCTCGCATATGTCCCTCGACTTTACGAGTTTGCTCTAAGGAACTAGCGGCTCACGGGGCAGGCCGGCCCGACTGCCACTATCGAGAGTGGAGAGGTCGGAGGGACGTTTTACGCCGAAATGACCGACGGCGGACCTGTTTGTGTCCAGCCTAGCAGGATATGTCAAGGTAAATATCTGTCCGCCAACGGTGGGGGGCCTGACCGCAGTACGGTACTTTGAGCTGTGTGATAGCCGTGCAATGCTAATAGTCACTGGTGATCCCCAGTCGGGAGCGCCAGCGCCGAGGAGGCTGAACGCTCCCTGACAAACGGTGTCAAGGGCCATTGTTGACTGTGTGGTCACATCCAGCGGTCAAAGCATCGTTCAGCGGAGGTCAGCAGAGAGCTCAGCAAGAAGGTCAAGCAGAAGGATACAGCAGAGGTCACAGGCTGGTCCGCGGCAGGCCAGGACTGGTCTACATCGCTCAGGGCCAGGGACGGCGCGGCGCAGAGCATGGATACTTTGCACTGCCGGCAATCCAAGGGCTCTCTCGAATTGCCGAAGCAGTCAATGCATTTCAATGCCCGGTCGCAGATGCGTTTTTGTCAGCTCGCGTAAAGGCTCACCGGCTGATTGCCGGTCCTGCCTGGTGTCCCGTCATCTCGGCATAAATGCGGGACCACCGACTCGCACTCCGTTCCATGTGAGCTCCCGGTTGGCGCCGTCTATGTACCCAAACGAAGCTTGCCATTTATTAACAGCCTCGGTCTGCTGGAGCCGCCGTGCGGCGTACCGGCTTCGTGGTCCGCTACTCGGCACGTGCGTATTTTTGTGCTCAACAGCCATAGGTTTGGGAAATAGGTTGGACGCAGCTTGATGCCACCAACCTCATGATACTAACTATGAACACTGACGACGACAGTCCCTCCGGTAACCCCACGCAACCTCCACCGTCTGCCCCGGGGTATCGTAACAACATCTGCCGCGTGGCCTGTAGGTATGTAAGTACGTGTCTTCACTCAAGCTGTCGTTTCCAATGTTTGGGTAGGAGGCATGCTTCCAAGGGCTTCTCAAGAGTCGGCAAAGTACAAGCTCAATATGTGTGAGTGCCAGCAAAGCGATGGCGGAGTGTAGACACCCGAGAGGTTGTGTGTTAGAGAAGTTGCGCTGCGCGCCCACATCGAAACATGATTTACCGTCCGCCGTTCGATTGCACAAGTCGTCAGCCAGTGGGATATTCTCCAACAGTGAATGCTTGAGAGCAATTTAGCCTCGTAGCTCCGGATTTATTAGACCGATGTTCCAACGCTAAACGGCACTCGATATCCTTGGCGATCCTGCCGACGGAGCCTGATGGCGGAGTCATTAGTCTTGACCTGGAGGTCACTGGTGACGTGACGAGCCACGTCAAGTACCAATAAAAGCCGTGTCCAATTCCTGTCTACAGGCCTCACACCAGGTTCACACCATCTGAGTGGGAAAGAGGCCAGGCTGCTGAAGACACGAGCAGGACTGGAGATTACAAATAAAGCTGACAGGTGACTGCAACCTGCGTGTCTCCAGATCTGAGTGCCAAAATCCCGTAGAGATGTTGTCACACAGCGTGACGGAGCCGCAGATCTGCCGTGACAGCCCGTCAAGCCCGTCAAGCCCGTGACAGCCCGTCAAGCCCGGCGGCTGGCGTCCGCTGTCAACGGCGGCATGCCGTCTGAACTGTCCATAGTACATCTCCTCAGCCTAGCCATCAATCAGCCCAGTAATTCGCCGCGCAGACGGACGACCTAACCGAAAGTGCCATACTGTGTTAATCGTCCCGACTGACCCGGCCAGCTCAGCATGGCGATTGGGAAAACTGTCAGCTCGGCTTCAGCCACACCTGGGAGAGAGAGGCAGCTTACTACAGCTGCAGCAGCTTATAAAGCTCCCGGGAGTCTTCCCCCCAGCTCACTTCAGCAGCTGTAATGAGCTCGACAGAGGACGAGGAGGACGAGGTTCAGCATCGGTCTGCGATTAAACACATATTAACGCCCAGTCCTGTCACAGGTCTGCTACCGTAAGCTTTCAATTTAACTTCCCGTTCTGTTTTTATAGCTTAACTTTAAATGTTATGGGTATTTTGTGGGCGGTGTTAGCCGCTTTATTGGCCTCCCACCAGCTTCAACTTTGACCCCTGGTTGATGACAGCACAGCCACAGCTTACCTTGTAGAAGAGCAGCATGAAGTTGATGCCGAACGCTAACACCAGAGCGATGTACTTCAAGTTGTAGAAGTTGCGGGCCAGGAAGCTCACCACGCGGTGGACGTACTCACTCAGGTCAACCTGGCCAAAAGAGTGTGCTGAGACGCATTGTTTAAAATTGACATTAATGACATACAAAACAAACCCCTCTCAGTCTCTGCATCGGACACAGCGCTATCACCACGGTCGGGGTGGGGGGGGGGGAGGACCACCGCAGCCGTATCTGTGAGCGAGGGGACAGGGGCTGCTCCCACCTGAGGGAAGGGACGCTTCTCCACCCTTGCGCCACGGCGGCCAATCGGAGGCAGGGTGAGGGTGGGGGTGAGGTGAGGCGAGGGGAGGGAGTGAGGGGTAGGGGTGAGTGGGTGAGGGGTGAGGGGTGAGGTGATGGGTGAGGTGAGGCGCGTGAGGTGATTGTTGATTGTGTTTTTTTACGAATTTTTATGTGTGTGCTTTGATTCGTTTATATGTATTTTTTTTTATTTTCTTCTTTGTTGTATTCTTTTATTTTCTTTTTGGATTGTTCTTTTTTTTGGCTTTTATGTTTGGTATGTATTTCTGTTGTGTTGGTTTTAGTTATGTTCATATTTTTATTATCTTGTCTGTTCGTAGCTTTTTTTTCTGTGTTTTGTTTTTTTCTATATTATTTTGTTTTCTTAGTTTTATTAGGTTGTTATGTACCTATTATTTTTATTTTTTTTTTGGTTCTTATAATTATTTTGTTTTTTAATCTTTGTTTTGATTGTTCTTGTTGTCTAGTTTTTGTGATGTTGAGGGTGAGGGTGAGGATGCAAGAGTCGGGGCGAGAAGGGTGAGGGGTGAGGGTGAGGGGGGAGGGTGAGGGGTTGAGGGTGAGGGGTGAGGGGTGAGGGTGAGGAGTAGGGGTGAGGGGGAGGGGGTGAGGGTGAGGGTGAAGGGTGAGGGGTGAGGGGTGAGGGGTGAGGGGTACACTGCTCTCACCTGAGCCACGGCGGCCGAATCGGAGGAGGCTGTCGGCGCTCCGGTCTCCTCCTTCTCCTCCAACACGGCCGCCTGCTGCTTCTCGATCTCCCGCCGCTCCGCCCTGCCGCACAAGGAACGGTGTGTCACAGCCAGACAGACAGACAGACAGACAGACAGACAGACAGACAGACAGACAGACAGACATAAATATACATCAACATTAACATTACAAGATTAGGTTAGCAATGCGGAGAAGACAAGTGAAAATACACTTATAGGCTGTTGCAAGCAAAATACTTCGAGTCATGATTTAATGTTTGCACATGTGCAGAGTTGTTTGCATATCTGCACATAATGTTTGCACATCTGACGAGAGAATTGTAATAGATGCGATTAAAGGTTGAACACCTTATGGGGAATAGCCGGCTTTACACAACACAGGAGCGATAAAAATGCCTGCCGACAGACACAGTGACGCGCGGTCTGGGGACTGGGTGTCGATCCTCTGCGTCATTAGTCGTAAATGCGTAATGCGTATCGATTAATGTATATCTTGGGTACATTCGGGAGCTTAATACCAATATCTCCAAAGATGCAGTGATCCTCTTCTGCTGCGGGTAGTGACGATAACTCCACCTCAAAATCACATTATATATACAACAGAGATATGATCCATGATCACCAAATATCACGTGACAGCCCATCGGGCTGACGGTCCGATCACACGTGCCACGTACTGAATATGACCACATTGACGGAAATATGTCCCGGCAGCCAGATTACTGCTGCCTAGTACCCACCTAAGTAACAGTAAATGTTTTGATCTTACAGTGCACAGATCTTAAAGTTGCACTAGAAAACCTCGTAATCGACATAAATGTTTTGTATTAGGCATTGCAAATTCTGTTTTCGCGCCAGTTCTGATAAGTGCCCTTTGGTTTGTCTTAATTTATACGTTTGATTAGAAATGATGACTCACGACAGCTATACTTCCTCAATTGCTATTACAGGTTACTTCATCAATTAATGCATCGTCACCGAACAACTATCGACACTTAATATTACCATACGATAGCGAGCGAACATTGCCCAACTACCGGACCAATTTTGCCAGTGTATTGCACATACATACATACATACATACAACATACTAGACATGTGCCTGGATCCTTGGGGATCAGTTGAGATCCGGTCTGTGTGTCATGATACTGTTCCGGAGATCCACATGGACACTAGATCAGTACACCAATAAGCGAGGATCCACAAATATTCCCAGATCGTGATATTGTATCCGTGGAACTACAGTTTAAGCCGAGGGATCCAGGAGGATCCCAGACTTTACATGCATTTAACGCAGAAGGATTCCACTGGAATCCAAGATCGTTTCATTAATTTTTATGCCGAGGTTCCATGAGATCACAGATCCAACTATGGATTCCAGACAAAAAGTCTGATGGCATAAATAGCATACATTACATACCAGATATGTGCCTGGATCCGGGATCCAGCTAGGATTTGATCTCTGTATTATGTCCTGTGACCACATAACTACCAGATTCAGGTACACAATAAGCCGAGGGGGATCCCACAAAGGATCCCGATCCTGTAGTAATACTAGAGTCACGGATCCCAGATTCAAGCTCGGGATCCAGGCAACAGGTGGTTGGTACCCTTTTTCTTGCGAATTAATCTATTGGAAAGTTAATAAACAGAATATATATATATAATATTATATTATATATATATATATATATATATATATATATATGTGTGTGTGTGTGTTTGCTAATAGGTCAAACTTAAAAGGTAATTTGCACTTTGCAGGCATATAAATTGTCTACATAGTACATAGTACATAGGCAAAATAGAGACCACATATTTTGATGTCAGTACCTCTACATGCATTTTGTGTTTCAAGATCTAAGGCTCGTTTTATATTAGAGATCCACTGAGATCCCATATCCTGAAGCATTTTACGCCGAGGGATCCAGAAGGATCCCAGATCCTCATGCATTTTACGCAGAGGGATCCACTGGGATCCAATATCTTCATGAATTTTATACCGAGGGATCCACTGGGATCCCAGACCCAACTTCGGGATACAGACACAAGTCTGATACATAAATACATACATACATACATACATACATACATACATACATTTGGTCCACCGAAATTAGGGAACGCTTATGACATCTGAGGAGACCTGCACAAATCAAAGAAATAATTATTCCCAATGACATTTATTTTCCAGACTACCCACACCAGTCATCCACGTCTGCAGCTACCCAATAAATTCGCCCTCAGCCTCAAATCACTCTCCCACACGAGACCTGGAAGCACTGCAGACACGCTGGATGTAGTGCTTGTCCATTTTGTGCCAGCACCTCAGTATGTCATACTTCAGCGACTCCAGGTTTGGGTGAGAGACATTGCACACCTCGGCCTCCAAACGCGCCCAGTAGAGAAAGTTCAAAGGGGCTGAGGTCGGGTGATGACGGGGCCCACAACTTCTGTGTCCTGACGTTCGTCATCTTCGACTTCGGGAACTCTTGGGTTTTCTCGGCCGTGTGTGCAGGGGCACCGTCCTGCTGGAACCTGTACTTGCTGTCAGGGTGCGCACGACTGTATCCAGGCCAAGACGTGCTGCTCCATGCAACTCTCTTGTTGATCTTCTCGTTGGCATCTGTAAGATCGCTGGACCTCGCCATCTCTGCGCTAGTGTTCGCCTCTGATGACCCTTTCACCTTGATGGTCTTCGTCTGTATTTCTTCTCCGCCCTTAGCTCGACTCTCTAAAAATGCCTCTTTGATTCAAGCATGGTCTCGGGCCATTTTCGTAATGCTTCTCTTGACATGTTCAGCGCATTTGAATCGTCCACCGGTGCCGTTCCGCGCAGAGACGGTCTCGCTATAAGGTTCCTCTACGTCACCCATGCTTACGAATGGACCTCGAGGACGAAATCATTTCAAATATGACTTGCCTGAGTACCGCATCTTAGAACATATGTCGAAATTCACGTAATGTAGCTTGCGTGTTGCGCTTCAGTGGAATCGGAGCATACCACATTTATTACGTCATATAAAGTGCATACTTCTGGCATAAATATAGTGGCGAAAGACACGTTAAAGTGACAAACCACATACATGCATGCTATTTGCACAAACTTTGCATGCTATATCAAGAGACAAACAGTTTGCGTCACAGTCAGCACATACAACGCGCGTCTCAGTCTGGTGTTGTCTCGTCAATGTACACATTGCAAGCGCTTCTGTGACATACTGGAACTAATGCCAACTGGGACATTAAGTCGACCCTCGAGGCCTACACCCTGGGGTCAGCCACTCTACATCCCCGGTTCCTTCTCCGCGATCGCATATAGACAGCTGCAGGCCGGACAATATGTTTCGCTGATGAAGGACTGATGCACCCGCGGGCATTGTCCCAGTCTCCGTTCAAACGCTATCCAGTGAGAAACATTCCGTGAACGTCACCGATCCACGGAGGCCGTAAACAGGAACTACTCGTGTTAGGATTGCTCCACAATTGCTGACGCGTCCGGCGCGGTCCTGGGACCGTGGTCCGTGTCTCACAGGCGGCGTCGCTTTGACAAGGGATCAAACACGCACCGGACACCACACCGTAGCGCGCCCATCCTTACCAAAGGGGCGTCCTTCCGTCCGATGGACGCTAAGACTATCCCCCGCCTAGGCCACGTTATCTTGGCCGACTACGTAGTTCTTGTCTAGGAGAGCATTTGCCCTGCAGCGCCGGGAGACGACAGGTGTATCCGATGCGTGACTGTTCCATCGAAAATGCGATCTTTATGGACATCCGGAACAGACAATCAGGGTTCACTCCTGTCACTTTGTCTAGGGTCGTAGTCAGGGGGCGCCGTCGGATCACCTGGAAACGCGGCGCGATTTATTGATAATCACGCTTCCTCCGCAGACGCTTTCACTAGTGCATACCGGGACTGTAAGGTGAGATCGTCGTTATTTAAAGAACGAAGTGTACCAAAAGTGGCTACACTTGTGACATTTGAGCGATAAGTAAGTTAGCGATACATTTATATTATTAATACGAATACGGAGAAAATATTGTGACTTCCCTGAGGAGATGGCTGGTTTCTTTGAGCCAGTGATAGTGTTTGATTATGTTAGATCATCTCTCCAGATTATATCGGGAGTTCTAGTTATGGATTGTTGTCTCTTCTTTTGCAGACGGTTTCGTTATCCTACATTAAGAAATAACCTTGCATAATAGCGAATTTCACCCGAATCAGAATTATTTTGCGGCGAATCATTGTCACTAGCGAAAGCTGCGTCAGTCGCTAATATACGTTAGGACAAAATTTATCTAGAAGCACTTTACCGACACAGTGTGAATATGTAACAATGCTCGTGACCGCCACTGGACGATTCAGATCTGCACGATCGAGCCGAACTCTAGCAACATTCAAAGCTCTATCCAAAACGCTATCCACGACCAATGTACTTATCTTGATCTCACGAGGCGTATTCACTCTGCTGTCGTTGCCACACACAGCGGCGCGCGTCCGGTGAGGTCGCATTTTCTCTCTCTCCTTGACGGTGTCCGAACACTGCGGAGCCTCGACGTGTGTGAGGACGGTGTGGCGTTGATTGCCCGGTGAACCATCTTGTGGGCCGTGACCGCCGGCTGGCCCAGTTCTGTGGTTCAAACACCTCGCCCCATCCGAGCTCGGGTGTACCGCTCACATGCAGAAAGGAACCCATATGGGGCGCAAGGGATTTAACCGACGCTACTCTGAAGCTGCCGGGCGGGTAAATCGGTCCGCCCTTTGAGTCCTTTATCAGGCGTACGAGTGTTGCAATTACACCCGTAACTCAAACCAAGAATTCTTCAAACTTTTCTGTATCCTTATGCCGGCCTTAAACTCAGTATCATGGGCGCACTCCGATGAATGGCGCGTCTCGACTCTCTGCAGGTTTGTCCTCACGACAATATTAACCAGTGTATTAGCCACAACGGGGATTCACCACGGTACTGCACTAAGCTTAGTGGCTAGGGTGCCGAAACAATTGTCGGTCGGGGGCCCGTTGCTGACACGGAAAATTCTTTGTCCTTTTTATAAATATGTGGTTAAGCCCACGCGTAGGTATTTAGTTCATTGTGTCGGCGTATTTCATGGAAGAGCTGTGTAGCCTCTGTTAGAAAACAGACATCTAGGTAGGCACTAAGGCCTCATTGTGACTTGCTCAGTAGGCAAGGAGTCTTCTGATAGTTTGCTCAATAAAATAGTTGTGAACAAGTTGTAGATTAAAGGTAGTACCCAGAAAGCCTCTTGTCATCAATCCTTCTTTATTCTGGTGCTTTTTGATACATGCACTTATTACTTTCTCGCGGTCGGGTCGGCTCCCGGCATTGTCGCCGCTGTTTTGTTGGGTGACGGCACGATATAGGGCCTGTTCTCGTCGCAGGTCTCTAACCACCTCTGACCTCCTCTAAGTTGCTCCAACTGCAACTGCTCTGTGTTAAAGAATACGACTGGAGCAAGTGGGAGCAGCTTGGAGGAGGTTAGAGGTGCGACGGGAACAGGTCCATAGACTCGGTACAACAGGCGCTCATTATAATTGAGCCACGTCAGCACTCCGGGCCATGCTGACAGACAGGGTGTCAGGAGTGTACGAGAGCGTGTTAGCATTAGTGGTGCCAATCGGTGCAAACATTTTCGGAAATCCGAATTTGTCCGAAGATCGGTTCGGTTTCGGACGGACAAAGGCATATTTCTTTGGACATTTTCGGACATCCGATGCCCGAGAATGGCTTGTCGTGAAAATCACTTACCCAGTTACTTGTTATCAATCAATATTTTCCTGAATATAAATGGGTATATGATGATTGTGGCTTTCGGATATCTTATCTGTAGCGATATTTGACACAAGTGCCTATACTTATGCATTTATTGGGAATGATACACTGAATGTTTTAAATTCCATATCATCTATTTTTTTCTGTTTTCGGACAAATTTCGGAGAAACAATTAGTTTCGGACAGTTTCGGATGGACAGCTGACCATGGTCTTGGACATCGGTCGGACATTGGACAATTTTTGTTTTAACTGGCACCACTAGTCAGTACCCGACGCCTGTTCTGACAGACCTGTCAGAGGTGTATGATATGTGGATTGTGGGAGTGTGTCGGCACCAGCCACCTGTCTTGACAGGTTAGCGATACTTGGCAGGTGAGGGATGTATGATATGAGGGAGCACGTCAGCACTTCCTGCTGGTTACAGAAGGTCAGGGATGTAAAAAATAGGGAAGTGTGTTGGTATAAATCACCGTCGGCCATCTCACATCCCTGGACAGGTGTGCGGACTGCGGAGTCGAACAAATTAACTAGTCGATATATAATCATCAGCCCAGCGGCGCTAAATACTGCCGGCTAATGGTACTGCACTGCAGTGCAAACAACACGTTATTCTTTGTTAACCCGCCATTGACCGGGAGCTAAATTTTCCCCCTGACGAACTTTCGCAATAGTCAAAACCAACAGCGCTATCAACGCGAAACTTGGGCACCTTTTTCTACATTGATTTTAAGGTTTCCGTGCAGCAGTGAAGCAATTTCATCGAAAAAGTTTAAGATACTTATAACAAATGTACTGACGTCACTACACTACACACGGGTTTGGCGAAAAAATCAGCTTAACTTCAACAGGTCGAACAAAAGCGTTTGTTGAAAAAATGCAATTACAAATTTCAAAAGATAGGAAATGCCAAGGGCTAGAACATAACCATCTCAGATTTTTAACTTTTGTTTTGGGCAGAGGGGGCCCCTCAGACCGACCTTCCCCCTCAGGTCGTCAGAAGGCCCCTTCAGGCGCCCTCATGCCGACTGAGTATTGCCTCAGGACGACCAAGGGCCACCTTTAGCTGATCGAGGGCTCACTCAGGCGGCCAGAGGGCCCCTCGGGCTACTAGAGAGCCCCTCATGCCGACATAGGGCCCCTCAGGCTTACACAGAACCCTCTCAGGTCGATTGAAGTCCCCCCTCAGGCCGACTGAGGTCTCCCCTCAGGCTGACAGAGGGCCCCGTCGGGTCGATCAAAAGGGCCCCTCAAGTTGGCCGAGGGACCTCTCAGGCCAACTAAGGGCCACTCAGGCCAACAGAGGGCCCCTTCAGGCTGACAGAGGGCCCCGTCGGGTAGAAAAGGGCCTTCAAGCTGGCAGAGGAACCATCAGGCCACCAGAGAGCCCCTCATGTACACATAGGGCCCTCAGACCTACAGAGGGCCCCTCATACCGACAGAGGGCCCCCTCAGACCGATAGACAGCCCTTAAACCGCCAAAGAATACCTCAGGCCGACCAAGGGCCCTCTCATGCCGACCGAGGGCCCCCTCAGGCTTAAAGAAGGATCCTCAGACCGACAGAGGGCCCCCTCAGGACGACAGAGGGCTCCTCAAGCCAACAGAGGCCTATTTAAAACCCAATCAGATTGATAGAGGGGCCCCTCAAACCGACGGAGGGCTCCCTCAAACCGTCGGAGGGCCCCCTCAGACTGACAGAGGGCTCTCAGACCGACAGAGGGCCCCTTAGCCCATTACTGTCGGGGGGGAAACGGTCCCCTTCATTTTTTTTTCGCGAACAGTTCATTCATAACTCAACCCATAATCTTCCAACTTGCTGACTTTTCTTAACGTTTCATTGCACATCCAATTGTGTTTTTTTTCCCAAATTTAAATCATTAGAGAGGGGTTCTCTAAGACAGTTTTAGAGGGCGTGTGGGCGTTTGATCATAAAATTTAATTGCATGGTTAAGCACTCCGTGGAAGTGTGTTTACATGGGAACAGGTTAGTGAAACACACATCGGTAGAGAATTGGTTGTTCTTTCAAATGGCAGTCTCGAATTGTCAAAATTTTGAAATCTAAAATTTGAGATAGCGCTCTCACCGATAAGAGCGCTATCTCGTAAGTGGAACGAAGTGTCTAACTTCAACTTCATCAGATATGCTATAGGTAGCGCTGGTGTGCGGCTGTGCGTATCGGTCGGGTGTATGACGGGTACAAAATAAAATCGATTATAGGTACGACGGGTGTGCCAAGGGTAGAACGGGTTATTTTTCACATGTATCTTCATTTCTGAATGCATACATGAATCAATGAAGCATCACATGTTGTTGGCCATGCATTTAAATTAGCATGTCAATGACACCTTGTGGGGAGAGGAATCGAGAATTCAGCTAAGCTAAGCTTGCTCCTGAATTCCTGACCCTTGATTCCCACACATCAGATATACTCGCAATAAAAACAATTGAACAGACATATTACATACCTATTTACATTTCGCTATCAAATTTGTACAATGCTAATCACAAAGTATCTAATCCATATCAGTTGTACTATACACTGTATACAATGCTCATGTCTATTTGAACATGCGAAGCATGAAGTTAAGAATGTAAGTGTACGTAAATGTGTGTGTAGGGGAAATGTTCCGATTAGCGACCCCTTAGGTTGAAGCGCGCTGGTGATTATGCTGTCCTTGTTAACGAACAGTGGGAACTTGTTTAAGGGAAGTGTGAAATTTTTTCTAACCATACGTCTGTGTGAATGTGTGAATCTTACTTTATTCACACATTCGTATATAATAATCGCAAATTGCGAAATCTGCAAGCCTTGCAAAAACGCAAATAGGAACGTTCCCAGTTTGCGAAACCGGGTTGATATAGCATCCCATTTAGCAATATGCATGCATATTGGCCCTTCTGATTGAGTAGTAGAGATTCCGCCTCGGATACAGTCGCACCACTTTGAGCCGCAAATTTGGGCAAGACTCAATTAAATTATTAACGGAGTTAGTCGCTCAATCGTAATCGAAACAGATCTATATGGAGTCCAATTGTTAAAGCTAAGAGCAGCTCGTGATGTCAACACTCGAAGACTACGTACGCAAAATAAGGAAATGTAAGTGTTCCAAAATCAAAGTCCGCATAAAAATAAACCGACACACTATACAACGGAATCGACAAAAAAATAAACATAAATATATGAAATTCCAGAACAAAACAAAACTTGTTTTCAAGAAGTACCTTGCAGTAGTAAAAACGGCACATATTAAGTGCGTTAAACGCCGTAAAGAAAAAACAAGTCGTTTCTTTCAGCACACGTGCAGTGCACTACCATATAAATACACAAGTCGAAAATGGCTGAAACTGGTAAAACGCACATGGCCGATTTAGCCATGCATTTGCTAAGTTGTATTCGGTGTCAATTTCTGTGTATGGTGGGAGGTCGCAAATGGGGAGAGGTCGCTAATAGGAACATTTACCCTATGTGTGTGTTTGGGGGGTTAAGTTTGTGTTTGGATGTTTGTGTGTGTATATTACTGTGTGTGTGTTTTGTGTTTGGGATGGTGTGTGTAGGGGGGGATAAAACACCAGCCCCCAAAAAAAAACACGCACACAAAAAATAGGGTTGTGTTGTTGTGTGTTCTTGTGTTGGGATGACGTGGGTAATGATAATGTTATGTTTTGGTTAGGGAAAAGTTTTGATTTTTTTTGTTTTGTTTTTAGTTTCAATGTAATGAGCAAAGGCAATGCAATTATCAATGGTAATTAAGACAATGTAAATTACCAATTTAAATTGCTCATCCACTAGGCTTGCACCACCACTCAACCTGTAATCGCCCAGCAGCGGACGGGTTAGCACTAGCAATTAGCTAAAAGAAACGCAAATATGCGCAAGGTTCTTTAGTTTCGACACAAAGTATAAACCTTAATGAGGCAGAAAAATGCATCATCAAAGCGGAGAACTGCGGAATGGAAATTGTAAGCTTAACTCAATTTTGTACGTCAAATAGCATACCTCACTCAATACTAGAATATATAATTGTTCATTCACATCAAAAGGTCGTATTGAGATATTTCAGGCTGCTGTTGATTTATACTTTCAAAGAAAACAAAAACTCGAAGCCCGTACGAAACGTTATTCGCCTCCCAAATGAGCATATAGCCATGAGATGAGAACGAGGCGCGCCGTAGCAATATCGGCGACTTAACAATAGTGTATGTTGAAGACATGGTGCATACAAAATAAAATAAATACAAAATGGCGAATCGATGCATCACTTTTATTTGCTTGAAAATGAGCCGTTAAAATACGAATTTTTGACATTTTGAAATTGTACGTTTCGCTCCATGTTGCGCAAGCAGGCCGTTCTCGCACACAGTGCAATGGTGAGTAGGTAGTCAAATGTCAAATCTACATAATAAAGGGCAAATGGAAATCCGTTTGACCGTTATGGAATCGAAAACCCTTGGTTATGGATACAAAACCCATACGATTTCTGAATCAGCAAAATGACAGGAAGGTTTTGGACAAAAAAAAGTACAAAATATTTTTACAATGACCTATCTGGGTCACCAAATGACCTTGACCTGAGGTCAAATTTTGAAAGTGACGTTACCTGATCACCATGTATATGTTTAAAGCGTCATAGACGAGAAACACGGGTGTTAAATATTAAAACTCCTTATCTTTTAGATACAATTTATTCGGGAAAACAAATTTACCAGAACTGCAATTTTTTACTTCGATGCCTCTGGGCCTTAATTATTTGATTTGAGCCAATTTTGAGAATACAATCAATGGCATTTTTTAATGAGCTTTCGATTGCTATTTCCCGATTGTTCCTGGCTATCATAGTTCACGAGACATAACGGGGTTTGTTCCGAAGCAAAGTAAAAAAAAGCTGTGAAGTTGACTTTGATGACCTGGTACGACCTCAATTTGAACTTAGCTAAAAATAGTCTTTGTAACTTCGAATGTACGTGTTGAGAGCTTTCGAACGTTTTTTCCGCGTCTTTTTACCCCTTTTCGTTTTCGAGTAAGAAAGGGGGTAATTTTGACCCCCCACCCCCCACCATGGCGAAGTTGTCTCGAAGGCCTCTTGACTGGGATAGGCAGAAAGCACTAGGCATGTGTCTATCCGGCCCAAGATGCTCCATCAGCAGCGATATGATAACAGGTTAGGTAAGGTTCGATTATGCTCCATAACGCATGGCACATTCAATGCTCCAATTAATCCTGAGCTGTTGTGTTCGGAGGAAGTACAACAAAGTGGAAGCCGCGTTTTTCGGCAACTTGATAGAATAAGCTGGAACCATGTATTTGTTCAAGTGGATGCCTTTGTTGTCAGTATTGTTAACATTCTTATAGCATGGAAGGGTATGCATTTTTTTCAAGTTATGCTTAACTACGCACCACTTAAAAAATACATCAATTGTGTCATTTTTGCTAACATTAGGTAATTAATTGCCCGGGCAACGCCGGGCATCCCAGCTAGTATATGAATGAATGAATGTTTCAGCGAGTTAAGCGTGCTGAGGAATACCACCAGTAAGACGCCTTAAACGGCGGTGGACGAGCGAGCCCGTAGAAGCCAGATAGCAAGGAATTTGGTCTGCTGACAATTGACATATTAACTCCACATTGCCAGTATAGTGTGGTCTCAGCCTCAAAGCAAACATCAGATTTCAGCTTAATCGGTTAGCACATCTGCGGAAATGGAGGTGCCATACATAACCAGTGGCCAGCAGTGCTAATCGTATTGCTGTGGACCAGGGCAATAGAACACTGACTGGACAACACCGTTTGGCGATGACACTAGCGAAACATAGCGGTGCGTGAGGGAACTAACGCTGCTGGCCGGGCAGCCGGAACTATGCTGGGAGACACAATTTTAGTTTTACCTCCTACGGATGCAGTTTGCAACTCTCGGGGAAGAAGCTCAGTCAAAAACATAATTGATTGAAAGGTGCTATCAGATGGCATAAAATGCTCGTCAATCGGATGAGGGATTCCAAAGTATAAGCTTCTGAAAAGCGTTACGGTCGGGTCGGGTCGGCCGCTTATATGTGAGAAAACCCCGTATTCAATGAGGACTCGCTCGCACTTCGCGCTCGCTCGTAATGATTAATGTCAACATATCTTGAACTGACCTTATCATCAAATTATTCAAAAAATCATTAAAGACAAAATTGTGTTTTTGTATTATTGTTTCGAATAACTTGAGGCTAAGGTTAGGATATGTAAACACAAATGAATGAGTGAATGAATGAAATTAATACAATTAAAATAAAGGCCTATGAATATGAATACCATAAACGGAAAAGAGAACAAGGCGGAGATGAAGAGCCGCATAGCGACATGAAATTAGTAATACCTACCCTACAAAATATCGCAAAAATCATCACTCGCTCGGAACGTTTCTGTAGCATCGATGAGTGACGAATAAAGCCAACATTTGGCTGTGTTTGGCTGCGGACCAGCCGCGAAAGCATCGTCTGAGTTACGGTCCATGTTTCAGTGGCGTCAGGCTCCCAGTCTGTCGGAGGGGATAATCCTCCAGCTCTGCTGTGGACCCTCTCTCCGGCAACATGCATGCAAAGCCGAACGTGAAGCAAGCGTGTCACCTCCGTCGCCCTCCTCCTTCTCGGGCCGTGTTCCGCCGTCTGCGGCCGAATGGTAGTACCGGGCCTAGACAGTGGCGAAACTGCCCCTGTCCTCGTGTCGGCGGCACACCAGCACGGCCAGCATAGCTGCACCATGCTGGCCGACGGTCCGAGGGCCGGCCGCGAGAGGTGACGGGTTGCAACAGCGTCAGCGCGCGGGGCGGTGGATCCTGACGCCGCGGGCGGCAGAGGCGGCCGGTGGAGAAAGGCTTAAATACGGCCCGCCGGCCTACCGACGGCCAATCACAGTACCGCCACAAGCCGCCAGCAGCAGCAGCAGTGCCTCACAGCCAGTCCACACTCACACACACAACGGACAACCATGAGCTGGTGAGTGGGAAGAGGTGCCGTAACGGGGGAGGGTTGGCGCAACCACTTTAGACTGGAAACCTACCGTACCGACTGTCGGGATTGTCCTGCTTGCTGTCTCATTACATTGGACGATAAATGTGCTTCTGTTGAAACTATGGGTATAAGTTGTGCGTGGGAATAATTGAAGATATACAAATGCTGATTCTGCCCATGCCCATACAAGCCTATATTGATATCGAAGCCCATTTATTGACATGGAGATTTTGCATCTCTTGATTCAAGCCGTAATGTTGAGAATACAAAATAATGAAATTCAACGAAGTTTCGTTTTCGATCAAAAATCAAAATGTACGTTAAAAAATATAGCCCGGCCCCTAGATTCGCAGGATTTTAACAAAACCCATATGGGGCTGTCCCCAACATCCCTAGATGGGCTCCCCAAATCCCTCGCTGCCCCCACTCAAATTTTGGGTGGCGATGTCACTACAACTGATGACCTTGGACATTTAAGAACCCATTACCTATCTATCATTAAAGACCAATGCCGGGACAAATCAATGTCCAGTGACCAGTCCACCATAAGCCATACGATCAATGAAGTCCTGACTGATCCAGTTCGAGTCTCACCTCTACACCATGTTTGCCAGACTCCCTTTTCTTTTACCAATGTCAGTCCTACTGTCACTCCCGTACTCATGGTGCCCTTTTCTAAAGTCACTGCCTCTATTGGCGGCGCCCCGTTCCTCCTTGCATGCTAGGGAATATCTTCAAACTATACACAGTCCCCTCTCCACGCCTGTCACGGCCTCTGTACTCAGTGGAGTATCGAGTATACGGTCATTCAGGGCATGACCTGGTCCTTTGGACCCGAGGCGCCCATGCAAAGCTGACGCACCTCCGATCAGAGACGGAGTTCCTCCGGCCAGTGATGGCGCCATTCCCACCACTCGCCAGTGAGAACGCACCCCCGCCGGCCAGTGACGGCGCTCTTGCGGCCAGTGACAGCGCCCCTGGCCAGTGACGGCGCCCCTGCCATAGACGGCGCCTCTCCGGCCCGTGACAGCGCTCCTCCAGCTAGCGACATCGCCTCTCAAACCAGTGACGGCGCCCTCTCCGTCCAATGAGGGCGTCCCTCCAGCGATTAACGGCGACCCTCCGGCGAGTGACGGCGCCCTCCGACCTAGTGACGGAACATTATCAACAGTCCGTCATAAACAGCCTGCTGATGAGGTCGCATGCTTTTCGCAGCCATTGTTTAAACACCGAAGGTACCTATCAAGGGTCCGCTTGGCTCTGCCTGACACCATCTTGCCGCAGACATGCCGCTTACTTCATGCAGATGTTCATGAAGGTGTCTTGTACAGTATGCCGATGACGTTCAGAATCGCAGTGGTTGGGAGACCCGGACAGTGATGCGCTGGTCAATAGTCTCGAGCGAAATCTTGCTGCCCTATCACTCTGGTCCGGAAGAAATGGGATGAAAGTAAACGCAACAAAAAACACAGCTAATACTCTTGGGAACACCGTAAAATCTACGTCTTTTGAATGCCTCAGATACAATTGAGTTTATGGGTGCCATGGTCGTAGGATCTCGTACTGGTCAAAAATCTTGGCGTAGTTTTTTGACCAAGAATATGACATTTCAGGCAATGTTGACGACGTTTTTGTGCCGACGATGTACCGGGCTTACTCTGCGGACTGAGCCACATGTAGTCCACGTCTTCCGCGTGATATCGCTTCAAAACCATAGTACAGGCGCTCGTTGTATCAAACCTTACGTTGTATCAGTGTGTATGGTGTAATGCGGCATCACACAAATGGGCACGGTTACAGAAAATGTTTTCACTTTGGCGCACGAGTCATTTCAGGCCGTCGTAAGTACGATCACATCAGTGAAGTGCTGAAAGACCTGAATTGGCTTACTGTGGGAAATATGCACCAGTACCATTCGCTGACTTTGTTAAAACAAATTTTGTTCGCCGGCCAGCCAGAGTCCCTGTACAGTACCCTGGTGATCTCGCGGCGATATTCACCGCACCGTGTGACAGACAGGCGACGGCTGCGATAGACCCGTGATACGCACAAGACTCGGGACGACGCCGCTTCTGTTTTTCAAGCCGTCAACACAGCCTACAAACGCCACTGCGCAGTCTCCGCGATATGGGTCCGCGGCGATTTAGACCCGAGCTCCGAGAGTATCTGCTCACAAAGCAGAGCGGGACCGATAATTATTAGATGTGGCTGGAGATGCAGTAGGAATGTATACATGTGTGTGCGTGTGTGCGCCTCTTGTCCTAATAATCGTCGAATTGACTCGCCAATCATAATAGCCATGTGTGCATGGACGATGGTACGATGTAATACATACATACATACATACAGACGGCGCCCCTCCGGCCAGTAAACGGCGCCCCGCAAAATGTTAAAGGCATCGACAAGCATGTGCGATAAGGAGAAGGGCGCCCCGCAAGAAACCAAAATCGTCAATATTGGTGGCGCCCGCTCAAAGGCAATGACCTGGTTATTTCTAAATGTCTGCGCACGCCACTGTCTGTTACCCCTACCGCATCTCTAACCCTGCCTGCCTGTCCCCTCAGCTGTGTTTCTCGCTCTGCTGGTGCTGGCCGCCAGGCTCGCCGCAGGACTTTCGAGGAGCCCAACCAGCCCGAGTGAAGACACTGAGAGTGAGCGGTTCGGAGCAGGACGGAGGGCAGCCTACCAGTACGGCTACGAGCTGGACAGAAGGTGAGCCGGGGCCCACATGTCCGTCACCCCTCCGCCGCAGACCGGCACAGCGCTTCATGGCTCTAAGTACACTCTGTTTTTCACGGCGTATGCCTTCGGGAACATAAAACTTTTCATGATTATCATATAACTGACTCATAATTTCCAATAAAACAATGTGTGAGCAATCACGTTTACTCATTTAAAATCTACACAACAAGCATTACAAGTAATATCAAATAATTGTATCGAAGTATGCTAATGACAATAAATATCTTTGAAAATATTGATAGTTCATGCACTATGCACTATGCATTACATATGCACATGCAATATTCATTGTACTTCATATCAAATTTCAAAACTTTTAAACACAAAAAGCGAAAATCGGAAATCGGTCATGTCCAATAAGTCCATGAGTCCCATATACGTTAAAGTAATTACGGCGTTATACTTCTATACTTGAGCCAATTCAAATTGAGGAAACGTATTTCCAAGATTGTCAGATGAGCAACTTAAATCCCCTCCGAGCGAGTGTCACGAGGCACTGATATTCAACGCACGCGTGACTGACCCGGCCTCTTCCCGCCCCCAGGTGGACGAGCAGGGCACCGTGGTGCCGGGACCGGAGCCGGAGACGGGCTCGCTGGAGGTGCAGGGCAGCTACTCGTTCGTCGGCGATGACGGCGTCACCTACACGGTGACGTACACTGCCGGCGAGGGCGGCTTCCAGGCGGAGGGCGCACACTTGCCGCAGGCGCCGGCGCAGATCCCCAGTATGAAGGCAGCTGCGTCAGAGCACCCCCGGAGCTGTTCTGGGCCGAGAACCAGCAGCCAGCCGCCGCCGAGGACTCCTTCTAGGCCGCTATACCCTGGCCCGACCGACCGACCGACCCGCTGATAGGATGACGTCACTGGACCACATGATGACGTCACCCGGACCACACCAGCAGCTGATGTGACGTCAGCCAGCCGTGGCTCCATTCACCCACCGTCTATATGCGCCTATATATGACCCATATACAGCAGCGCATATAGGCTTTACAGTGTGGTGTCGCCGGATGGCAATGTTATTTGTGATAGTGTGTATATATCATGTGCGTTGCACCGTTGTTCCTATTTCTAATAAATGTCCGATCAATGATCATACGCGCGCTTTTGTGTGGAGGAGGAGAACAAGAGGGTGAGATACAGAATATGGATAGGCATACTGTGTGAAGGCAGAATACGCACGGGCAACAAATCGGATAAAGATTATTTAAGCAGTATACACACGAGAGAAGAAAAAAAACGTACTCAATTACACGTAAGTTACAACTTGCCTTTGCAGTTGTAACTTACGTATATGCATTTACTACAGATCCTAAACTACGCTGGCTACAATATAGAATACTCATGAGAATATTGACAACGAACCAGCTTCTAAAATATATGGTATAAAAGTAATGACAATTGTGAAAGATTCCAGGTACCAAGAGAATATCGCTCATTTATTTTGGCGAGCGCATTATGTTAAGACCTTTTGGATAGAACTAAGAGAGAAGTTCCGCTCTCCAGAACGTTTCTGCTTACAGAGTATCACAAGCGGAATTTATCCACTAAACGCAACGAAAAGAAATACACCCATTCAGTTATGCATATTACTGGCAAAACATTGTATTTGGAACAGTAGAACTACAGCAAGGCCCCTATACATGAACAGATTTACTAACTTTGCAAATAAATCTACATAATAAAGGGCAAATGGATTTTCGTTTGACCGTTATGGAATCGAAAACCCTTGTTATGGATACAAAACCCATACATTTCTGAATCAAGCAATAATACAGAAGGTTTTGGATCCAAAACATACATATATATATTGTCATTATATACAAAATACAAATCTACAAAATATACAAAATCGGCTTCTCCTCCTAGTACAATATCTACCTTAGTTAAGTCTGGAAACGTTAGTTAATCTGCTTTCAAGTGGTGTTATGGCACATTAGTGCTCGAGCGAACCTGATTTTCTGCATATGCTGCGCTTTTGTGACATTCATTCTGAAGCCTTTCGATGTAAAATTACGAAAAACGCTACGGTTATCGGTTAGGTACAATCTACCTTGGTTAAAAATATGCTTTTAAGTGATGTTAGTGGGCTCGAATTCAGCCGTATGTTTGACTGCGGCGTGTACCGTCTAACTGTCCCTGCGACAGAACCATAAACGTAAAGATTGCTTGGTTTTCAATGCTCCAATTATTGAAGCGGTACAAAAACGTTTAGATTGCATTGGTTCATGTTCCAGTTGGTTTTAATAATCCAGATAGGCCTTGGTTTTACCCGCGCACTGCAGCGGGGTTCGCGCGAACCGAACTGCAGGGGGGGTTGAATTTCCACCCCCCGTGATATCTACATTGGTTAAATCTTGCTTTTAAGTGGTGTTAGGCCGAATTCAGCCGTATGTTTGACTGCGGCGTGTACGTCTACTGTCCCCTGCCGACAGAACCATAAACGTAAGATTGCCTTGGTTTCAATGCTCTAATTATTGAATAGGTACAAAAACAAACAGTCAACTCCTCATATTAATTTATTGAGGAGTTGACTGTTTATATATATGTCAATATGAACGTTAACAGGTACAAAAACGTTAGATTGCATTGGTTTTAATGTTCCTGGTTGGTTTTAATAATCCAGGTAGGCCTTGGTTTTAATGCTCAAATCGATATAAAATCATTGCGGCAACATTATATTGGCTCGGTTTCATTGCTCTGCGCCCATGGTTTCATTGTTTGTTTATTTGGGTTTAAGGCGCGTCGACACTTTTGGATTCAATTTTAATTTGCGCCCATGCACTTGTTGATGGCCTTGGTTTCAAATGCTCCATTAATACCCAACTCATGGCGCAAAACATAGATTAAACTAGTGGTACATGTTTGGTACCATCGCATTTTTTCAAGTGGTGCCTCTGTTGTCAGTATTGTTAACATTCTATAGCAACGGAAAGTGTAAATATTTGGACATGACTGGGGTATTGCAATTTTTTTCAAAGTTGTGCCTAATTACGCACCACTTAAAAAAATACATCAAGTGTGTCATTATTGTTAACATTAGGCAATTCATTGCCCGGGCAACGCCGGGCATCCTAGCTAGTACATAAATATTGAAAAATACGTAGCAGTAAATGAGGGACAAACGCTAAGTTTCCAATAAAAATGGCAGGCGGTAGCTGAAAAGCTTGGCATTGGCTAAACAACACTGTAGTCGATGTATGGAGAAAGTAGACAGCAGGCTCAGTAATCGGTAGCAATTGCTCTTCGTGCATACCTATATGTGTTGATGTTTTTTATGTGTATGAGTGTACATGCGTGAGTGTGTAGGTGTGTAGATGTGGGAGTGTGTTGCGATGATGAATATGTTGAATGAAATAAACTAGCCCTTGAGTGGGAGAACACAGAAAAAAAATCAACGATAAAATACACAAATGTTTTCGCATCAGTGGATACGCATTAGAACATAACAGTTAATGCATTACTATGCCATTATAATTCATTATTGATGAACCAATACAATTACACATAAAAGATTAATTGAGATGATCAGCACTTCTTTGCCAATACCTCGACCGGCACCACTGTGTAATTGTATGTCTCGTCGAGACGGGTCAGATATTGTGCAGCACGACATATCTGGCTCACCACCTGACCATTAATAACCATGACCTGAGGCCAAACTTGGAATTTGATTCCTGGTTACTATGACGTGATTCGAATCTCCTTGACAGAATAAGCACGATGACGTTAAAACGGGTGCCGTGCGTCCATAAGAGTCGGTACGTCCAAAATCCAATAATCATCAAATGACGTTAACCCGCGCATCGACGGGGTCTGAGCCAACTTAAGAACCGACGGGGGTGGATAACCCGCCCCCCTTCCCAGAGACCTCGAAAACTGCGCAACGTAGCGAGAAGCGGAAAACGGCGTTAGGTAGGCCGAGACAATTACTAGAGAAAATACGCAAATTTATTTTGTTGATCAGGTCAATATTGAGGTCGGAAGAGGTCAAAACAAGTCACATTTTCCCATATTTCGAGTAAATTGAGCACTGCTTCACATAATCCGGGCTAGCTCAGTAACTAACATAGCTAGGAGCATTCCGTAAAAAGCACTGACATACCCTTGAAACACTCTTTCTGAAACATATTCTCAGATTTGAGATAGGGCCAATAATTCAGGCTCCAGAGGTGAGCAAAGGTCAAAATGCTGAAATTCACGGAAAACGTTTTTTTGCTTATAACTTTTTGTGTATGAAGCTAGAGCAGTGATTTTGCCATCATCGTGTTTCTCTCATCACAGCACATCGAATCATATATCGGATGACCTAGTTAGTTCAAATCCAAACATTTGACCTGACCTGATCTGATGTCAAGTCAAGGTCAAGTAAAATTGTATAACACATGAAACAAGTCGATAAGAGAAACAGAATGGTGAAGACTCTATCATTCTACCTCTCGTAGAAGATGAGTTATTGTACAAAAACCATATGCCCTTCGGGCACATTGGATTTGACCTCAAAGAGGTCACGGAAGAAATAACAAGATGCATTCCTCTGCTGAGCTCCGAAATAGTGATATTGATGCAAACAGACCAACATTTACTAGATTTGCTCGATTTGGTTTCGTATTTATATTTTCTCCCATATTTTCTCCAATGGAGGTTAATAAATTTTGACATGACCTCAAGATCACCCGGATATACAAAAAAAGAGAATAAACTTAATGTAGATACATATGTCCTTATCACACAATGTGAGTTTCAAACTGTTTGGTTACCCACTGTGGCTTCGGCATGATGTCAAACTTTCAAAAACGTGACTTGAGGTCAGGTCATTCAATGTAACCTGGCGAAGTGACCTTGGAGATGTAAAGAGGTCAAAACTTTTGTGAAAATCTGGGTAATTGATGCCCAAACTAGTGTACAAAATTTGGCGGCGCTACGCGCCGCCGTTTTCCCGCTACTCTGAAAAATTACTCGGGGGCGGATATTCGTCCCCCCATCGGTGCGCGGGTTAAAATTATTGCCCTTTCTTAATCAGGCGGATTATCTACCGCTGGATGAGTAAACTATAGGTGCCATTTAACACTGTTATAAAGGGGTGTTAATTTAATGTCCCTAGGCCGACAATTTTCCTACCGACCAAACTAATCGCCTTTGCCAAAAGTCAACCGGAGTCTGGAGTCGGTAAGATTTTTGCGACTCCGACTCCAACTCCGGTCAAAACTGCCGACTCCGAACCGACTCCGACTCCAGACTCTGACTCCAACTCCGCAGCCCTGGAGGTGACGGGCTGTAACAGCGCCAGCGCGCGGGGCGGTGGATCCTGAAGCCGCCGGCGGCAGAGGCGGCCGGTGGAGAAGGCCTTAAATACGGCCCGCCGGCCACCGACGGCATCACAGTCCGCCACAGCAGCAGCCACAGCCGCAGCAGCAGCAGCAGTGCCTTCACAGCCGTCACACACTCACCCATACACGGACAACCATGAAGCTGGTGAGTGGGAGAGGCGCCGGTAACGGGGGAGGGTGGCGCACCACGTTAGACTGGTAGACCTCCACGTCCCGACTGTCGGGGTTGTCCTGCTTGCTGTCTCATTACATTGGACGATAAATGTGCTTCTATTACAAGAGTCTCCAGTATAAGTTTTGCGTTGGAATAGCTGCTGAAGATATACAAATTATAATTATGCCTATACCCATAGAAGCTTAGCGTAGGCCTATCTCGAAGCCCATTTATTGACATAGATATTTTGCAAGCAAAAATGTTGAAAATTCAGCAAAATTTCGTTTTTGATCAAAATCAAAATAAATGTATGTAAAAATACATTCCGGCCCCCTAGGTCGGGGGATTTCTGGTTTGCAGGATTTAGTATTAACCCTATGGGGCTACCCCCTTCACAAACCCTACCTGGCCTCCCCAAAGTCCTGACTGCCCCCACTCATTTATTTTGTTGCGATGTCACTACAACTGATGGACTTGGACATTCAAAAACCCATTATCTATCATTAAAGACCGATTCCATGACAAATCATTGTCCGGTGACCAGTCCACCATAAGCCATACGATCAACGAAGTCCTTGCTGATCCCAGTTCAAGTCTCACCTCTACACCATGTTTTCCAGGGTTCCTTTCCTTTGTGCCAATGTCAGTCCTATTGTCACCCCCGTACTCATAGTACCCTTTTCGACAGTCTATGCCTCTATCGGCGGCGCCCCGCTCCTTCTTGCATGCCAGGGAATATCTTCAAACTATACTTCCCCCGTCAACAGAAATATTCAGTAGTCAGGTGCGAATACCGAGCATACGGTCATTCGGTGCATCCCTGTTTCCTTGGACCCGGAGGCACCCATACAAAAGCTGGCGCCAACTCGATCAGAGACGGCTCCCTCCGGTCCAGTGACGGCGCCACCTCCGCCAGTGACGGCGCACTCCCGCCAGTGAGGGACGCCCTCTCCGGCCCAGTGATGCGTCCCTCTAGCGAGTGACGGCCGCCCCTCCGGCTAGTGACGGCGCCCCTCCGACCAGTGACGGCGCCCCTACGGCCAGTGAGGGCGCACCACAAAATGTTAAAAGCACGACAAGCACGTGCGGAAAGAGAGGCGCCCCTGCAAAAACAAAATCGCCAATATTGGTGGCGCCCCTGTTGATCGGGTGGCACCCCTCAAGGCAATGACCTGGTACTTTTTAAATGTCTGCGCACGCCACTATCTGTACTCCTATGCATCTCTAACCCCTATGCATCTTTCTGTCCCCTCAGCTGGTGTTCTCCGCTCTGCTGGTGCTGGGCCCGCCGCACGCCACTGTCTGTACCCCTATGCAGTCTCTAACCCTGCCTGCCTTGTCCCCCTCAGCTGGTGTTCCCGCTCTGCTGGTGCTGGCCGCCGCTCGGCCGCAGGACTTCGAGGAGCCCAACCAGCCCGAGGTGAAGACGCTGAGTGAGCGGTTCGAGCAGGACGAGCAGGGCAGCTACCAGTACGGCTACGAGCTGGACAACGGACAGAAGGTGAGCCGGGGCCCACATGTCCGTCACCCCTTCGCCGCAGACCGGCACAGCGCTCAACAGAAGTTACTCCGTCCCATCTCAGGAGCACACACAACCTGTCCACTGCTATCAGTGCCAGTTGTCGCTCTGTCCGGCCCCGTTTACGGAGTCTCCGCGTCCTGTACACGACTGGCAGCGGCCATACCAGCTGCCCCAGGCTGGCCGGCGTGACCTGTGACCTGTGACTGACCCAGCCCCCCTCCCCCGCCCCCAGGTGGACGAGCAGGGCACCGTGGTGCCGGGACCGGAGCCAGAGACGGGCTCGCTGAAGGTGCAGGGCAGCTACTCGTTCGTCGGCGATGACGGCAACACCTACACGGTGACGTACACTGCCGG
>VOPJ01007158.1:0-56254 GCA_014673585.1 Semibalanus balanoides | reverse complement strand
CTCCTGAACGTCAAACACTCGGAAACTGCACATGTAACCAGGATCGATACTACGGGACGCCAGTTTCGCCTGACGTGACCTTGAGAAACAGGTTATAGGTCACGGGTCATAAAAGTTGGAAGTTATAAATTTTCAGAGTAAGTGTAAAATTGTTCAAAAGTAGGGTACCTAGAGTTTCATTGTGATCAGTAGCAAACTTCGTGAGTTATTGAAGAAGAAAAAAGAGGGTGGCATCCACCCCTCTACCCGAGCGAGGGTTATTCTTCAGCATACACAGCAGCTCCTGTCTGCTCCTGATGTCTCCATAGTTCTCATTTTGAGGCGTTTTACTCATAATTACTCGAGTGAACTCCTGCAGTGCTCAGAATTGATCCATTTCATACCATTTGTCTTTCAACGCTCATTCAAAAGTTCCCCTTCCGCCATAGGTTTAACATTATGAAAGAATGCCTTGCCCTCACATATGGCAGCGCTAGTTTCCTCCATGGCAGGCACGTCCTGGCCCTGGTTTGGCGGCGTAAGCTTAAGCGTGCGCTAATCCTATAGAGTTCAATTGAAAAAGACCTACTGAATTGCCGCAGATTTATGTGCAGGGCCTCTCTATGAACATATAATCTCTATGTTGGCACCCACCAATACGTGATTTTGTTTTCCATTTGGGGTTGTTAAATCAGCTGGGGTACATTTTGGAGCTCAGTCCGGCAAAGAATGGAAGCTGTGAAGCTCCCTTGCCTCTTTGATAAAACATCATTTACACTCGTTCCACCCACCTGTCAGAAGAATGATGCTGCTGTATTCTCTGCCACCCCGCTACACTTTAAATTACTGGCGACTGGAAGGGTGAGACGTCCAGCAACCACAATTAATTGACGACTGTTATTCATCAAACGCTGCGGTTTATATACAGAACTAAGGTATCTTCTTCAGCTGTTCGTGTTTCCCGCCGGCCGCTCCACCAGTTGTCCGTGTTTCCCGTCCACATTTCCGTAATTTTTCCGCGTTTCCCGTCCGTTTTCCACGTCAGCTGACCGTGTTTCCCGTCCCTGCCTCGGACAGTTGGTCGGCGCTGGCCACTATTCTGTCTGTGCGCTCACTCCCTCAGCCCCGCAGCCAGCCAGCCGGCGGCGGCCATGTCTATTGACGTCGTTAGTCTCGAGTGTTACCGTGCCCGGGGAGAACGTTTCGGTAATCGCCGCTGGTCGATGGACAATGCTAAGAAAACCCTATACGCAGTTCGCCCGGGCAGAACGGGCCGACCACGCCGGACGGGGTATATGCGGCCATGTTTGGCCAAGGCAAATACGAGGCGCGCGTGGGGCAATATTGGGAGACGACTCCGCCAGCAATGATGACGCCGGCGACGAATGGCTTTCTATTGTTAGGCTGATAGCTCCGCAAAGACGAAGGGTTGGATGAGAGGCTCGCTACGTGGGGAAATATAACGGAAGGGTTTGGCCGCCAGCATATCCGCCAAAGACGCGGTTGCCTCGCGGTTAAATAGAGTGACTTGAGGGCCATCATTTGGTTTGAATGGAGAATCGAAATAAAAAATTGATAAGCACCCATTTATTGGATATAAAATATATTGACTGCTCTTTGAATAATATTGGTTGGCTGTTCAGAGATTCAAGCGGCTGTTTAAGATAGGCATGGCAAAACGAACATTTTCAGCTATAAGGTGGCTTCGCGATCATACGCTGCACACTACAGAAATAGATAAGCAAGATAACGGCTTTATGAACCTATAGACCTACAAGACAAAGAACACAACATTCCGCGACGATTTACACGTTTTCCTGGCTGTAGCAAACAACCCGACAGGTGTGCATTAGCTAGACGGCGTGTCCGGTAAAGTGTTAGCATATCGAATAAGGACTGATGCAAACGTTCAATATCTCCAAATCATCTCGCGGCAAAGAGCACACATTCGTGACTATAAATCCCCACTGCATTCACCAGAGGACGTCCTCTACCGCGGCCCGGATTCTGCACATTCCTCTTGACAGTGCGGCGCTCTCGACCCGCACTCGCGGCTCACGCAGCCGCACCTCTCCACGTGTGAGCGCCTTTCGTCCCGCTGCGTCACCTCTTGGCACCACGGCCATCCTGCAAACCATTCATCGGTCTCTAGACCGATGAATCGGTCTCTGGACCGATCGGCCGGCCGGTGGCTGTCCTACCACTACCGCCGCCGCGTCCACCACTCCTGATTCCACCGCCACTGCCGCCGCCGCCGCCGCCGCTGCCGCCGCCGCAGCAGCGGCACGATCCGTTCGCGCTTGGCTGGCTCGTCTTTCAGCTCTGACCGCGGCCGTCACGATCGAGGTCTCGTTAGCGAGCGGGATCTGCCGGCCGCGCCTGCCGAGACACGGTGTCGGTGACGGCATCTCCGGGGTGCGAGGTGATGAGAGCGGTATGCAGAGCGGGGTCGGAGAAGGTGTGGGACGGTGGGCGGCGGCGCAGCTGGTTT
This sequence comes from Semibalanus balanoides, assembly GCA_014673585.1. Taxonomy (NCBI): domain Eukaryota; kingdom Metazoa; phylum Arthropoda; class Thecostraca; order Balanomorpha; family Balanidae; genus Semibalanus; species Semibalanus balanoides. The sequence continues at coordinate 53,784 of VOPJ01007158.1, read as the reverse complement.
GATTCAGTCATCGCATGATGCCTATTTTCCCGTGGTTCTAAGTTATGTGATTGAGGCGTGTATTGTATTCGGATCAATGCGGATTGTGGAATCTCAATACCAATATATTGACATGTTGCAAGAAAATGATGTACATTCGAGCAAAACCATCACACGATGTTGTCAGTCTGGTAGTTAATTTACTGCATGGCCACATCACGGGGCGTCTCGTCTCCAACATGCCTAATGTAAATTTACGAATGCAAATATAACTAATTAGTTTCTGCTACGACCACTTGTTTACATTAACTTTGCTTACAGTTTCTAAAGTTAGTCAATTCTGGGACAAGACTAAGAGGGTGGCATTAGAACGGTCATTAGTGTTTAAAAACACGGATCAGTTCAGCAGCCTCGCATTATAATCAGCAGCAGCCAAGCCTCGCAACAGCGACGCGTCTGCACGCTCGTATGCAGATTGCAGACTCAGCGTTACGCAAGCGCTTCTGTTTACCTTGTGCCCCGGCTGCCGGCGGGGCGCACCGCTCCCTGCCTCTGTGACGTCACGATCCGAGCGCTGCTGCCATATCCAGTCATAAATCCTGTGAAGCTCTTAATTCCGGCAAATCACTTGTCTAAACAGAGGCGCTCTCAAGCAAAACAGTGAGGCGCGGCTAAACAGTGACGCAGCGGACAGCTCAGTGTTTTCACTGCGAGCGACGCTGTCCCGTCGCGGCTCTGTCGCATTATCCGTGGATGGTGCGGGGATTCATCCCCAGCTCAAACTGTAGGTACTGCAGGGAATATAGACGACCAGGGGCGTCGCCACGGATTTTTTAATAGATAAAGTGCCGGACGAACCATCGTTGGTTCGCGAAAATGCGAAGGCGAATATGTTTTTACTTAAAAATGTATCTTTTCCTTAGGAACAAAATTAATAATTAGCCGAATTTAAACAAAAGTTGCTCAGAAATGATAAGAAACAAAACCAATTAAGCTTATGTCCTTGTAGTTAAAACGTCACGAAAACACACCAAAATTATGACCGAAAATGGCGCTGGTCCTGCGCGGCGGTAAAAACGTTAATCCACTATGCAGACTTATAGAGTATGCGGCACGTGGACATTCAAACAGGGTGCTTCTTTCGGAGAATCGGCATTTATTCGCTTCCGAGCTGTTTTCGTGTCGCCAAAATACATAGAATGTAAAAATACAATTCGCAAGTTAGGCAAAGGGTTTTATGACGACATGGCGGTTCTAAGATAAAGATGTGTAAAGTACATTGAAAAAAACGAGAAAAATACGGTGAATTTTTAGACGTGAAAAACCCACTCCTGTCCCCCACCCCATTCTTAATATTATTCACATGACGTGAATATTAGAACTTGTAGGCGCCTCCCGGCTGCCACTGCAGGCTAGCTTATTGCTTTCGGGAGACACTGGCTCAGTAGTCAGTAGGGGATTAGGGGATTGTATAGATATTTAGCAGGTCGGTGGTGCCGGTGCGATACAAGGCAGCGTCACTGGCGTGTTGTTCTATCTCCTTCGTACGTTTGGTGCTGCTCACAGTTATGCGTGCTGACCGACCCGGGGTGCCGTATCTGTACCAGGAGGACAGATCGCGCTGGGTCCGGTGACTGCGTGCTGACCATCCCGGGTGAACCGTATCTGTACCAGGAGGAACAGATCGGCTGGGTCCGGTGACCGTATCTGTACCAGGAGGACAGATCCGCGCTGGGTTCCGGTGACTGCGGTGGCTGACCATCCCGGGTGAACCCGTAATCTGTACCAGGAGGAACAGAAAGCGGCTGGTCCGGCCCGAATGCGGTGCTGACCATCCGGGTGAACCGTAAATCTGTACCAGGAGGACAGATCCGCGGCTTGGGTCGGTTTTGACTGCGGCTGACACATCCGGGTGACCGTATCTGTACCAGGAGAGATCGCGCTGGGCTCCGGTGACTGCGCTGCTGACCACCGGGTGACCGTATCCTGTACAGGAGGACGGATCGCGCTGGGTCCGGGGGGCGACTGCGTGCTGACCAATCCCGGGTGACCGTAAATCTCTGTAACCAGGATGGGCAATCGCGCTGGGGTCCGAGTGACTGCTTGCCCGGCTCCGTTGTCCCGGGTAGTCGTTTGTGGGCGGCTGCGGATGCGGGCGGCTGCGGATGCGGCTGCGGATGCCGAGACGGATGCGGATGAAGTGACTCATGTGTTCGAAGTAATAGATGAAGTAGTTATCCGAAAGCTACCTCGCTTTGCAATTTTTGAATGCATTTGGGTGAAGAATTGGTTTACATTTATTTTATTTTTATCAATTTAGGCAGAAGCTATTGAATATATAGGTTTTCGAGTTCAGGACCCGGGATAAAAACTGAAGAACTGAAGCTGGCATTTTCACTCTGTTACCACTTACCAGGAATGCAAAAGCGAATGAAAAAACATGTAGGTTACCAAAGACTGCGAAACGTACAATGATATATCTGTCTCATTGATCATGTGTACCTATTCAATACAATACATTTTCGATTCATCAGGGACCTTTTGATTGAATGAACTTCCTGATATCTGTGTCAGCTCCCTTTCTTTCAAGTTCGGCTGAAACACAACAGTAGATATGGACTGCGACAGGGACGGAGAACCATAAGCACATTGTTTCCTTTCAGCAAGAACAAAGTGTCCCTTAACAAATTAACAATTTAGACCCATTTTTCCTAAAATATCTAAATTTTTCCTACCGAAATTATATTTAAACTCCTGTCAACTTCTCAAAAATAAAATTTAAAATATCGCTCTGATCCCTTTCATTATTCCATTGCCCTGCCCTGATACTTATTTCCCAAGTGCCTTGTACGGTATTGGAAGCTGCAATAATTCCGAACAAAGTATGCATTTATGTCTCCAAAACTAGGGGGACTATTCCCCAGCCTCATGACGAGGGGACGGTGTCCCCCTCGCCCCCTATGGCGACGCCCTTGTAGATGACTCATCTGGGCATTGGAGCCTGTAGGACTGCGTCTTTGGTCAGGTATAAATTTCTGACGTTGCGTATTGCGGCTCGGGCTCCCTAGTGATCGCGCAGCATCGATGAAGTGCGGGTGTCTACCGAGGCCGAGATAATCACGAAATGAAAAGCTGCACGACAAACTCTAGTAGAAGTTGAAAGTGGGGCGCTGTAGTGTTGGGCCTGGGCGTTACGATTGACGTTAAATGGAAGCAACGCAAGCCTCGGTGACAAGACTAAAAACATGTGGCACAGCTATTAGGCCTCGGAAGGACACCAGCAAGTTAAAAATAAACCAAAATTGCGATCTTGTGTAACCTAGAGGGGTTGTGGGCTGTGACATGACTCACAACCTATATTGCGTGACACTCAGCGGATCGTTTGTCCCCAGTCGTTTATCGAATACCCAGGCGATATGTGACGCTGCTGTCCTCTCCACAGTCTCACGGCTGATGACAGGCTCGACCGGCATGAACGTCAACATGTCCAACATGGCGTCGTTCGGCGCCTGCACCACCGACACCAAGCCGACGATGATGCAGTTCCCGCTCAGCCAGCGGCGGAAACGACGCGTCCTCTTCACACAGGCACAGGTGAGGCTCTCTTGGTATGGTTTTGTATACGGTGCATAGAGCATACGCACGCACACACGCACACACTCACACACGCACATGTCAGCGCCTTCTCTAACATGTTAGCTAGTGGGCCACTTGGCACTCTAGTGATTTAAAGTGGCCCACCAGTCATGCGAATTTGGCCATCCAGCTGTGTTATACAGAAACTGATATAAAACTGGTGTTCGAGTAGCTATTTAGTTGCATCTCTTCTTTGTGGAAGCGGCAGTGTTGGGGAACAATATTGAAATACTTGCATAATATTTATATGTTTTCGCTCTTTAAAACATTTTTACATTTGTATCTATATACAATAGATCTGATACATTCAAATAATTAATTTAACTATACTTCTTGACAACTGAACTTTACTGCCGCCGTCATTTCGTTGATATTCAGGCAGCGTGTTTTACAAACGTATCGACCGGCGCCGTCGGGAGACAGAGCGCAGTAGTTCGTAAATGATCTTGGGCGGGCGCAAGATGATGGAAGGTCATTGTGAGCAAAACACCAGATTTTGTTTCGCGCCATGTCATAATGGTGTAAAATATGAAAAGGTAACAATACATGGTCACTCAACAGTCGCAGATCAACGGTTGGACAAAATGGACAATTTCCCCTCCAAACCGCTCGGAATCGGCGCCAAATTGACACATTTCCTTGTATAGACGAAAATCTCAGCAACTTTTACCAAGGACTGTTTGCTTTAATTCGGCTATAAATGCATAAGCAGGCGTAATCCGATAAGTTTTCAGACTTGTAGTAACCTTCCTAAGCCCCTGTTCTGGATCCGCTAAGTGTCACTCAGTTTGTATAATGGTGTGCATAGTGGGAGCCTCGCTGCGTAGGGTACGTGCTTACCCTAGGGTACAAAGTTCGTGCTTACCCTAGGGTAAGCACGAACTTTGCCGAAGGATGACGGCATAATTGTAGTGCATAGAGCACTAACCATCCGTTCCACAGATTGTCCTTCTTATTGTCTGGTGAAATGCACCTGATGAGGTGAAAACAATTGTACAAGTAGAATATTTGAAATGTCCATTATTTATATTTGTATAGCCAGATGCTACCAAAAAAGCAGTGCTTACTCCGTTGCGCAGCGAGGGTGATTGCTCGTCTTTAACACGAGCAATAACCTGTTACCGAATGCCTCCTTATCGCTAACGAAGGGTGTTACAATATACCCGGAAGCTTCGATTTTATATTTGTCTTGTGGAGTAAGTCCTCTTTGCATTCAATAATAATAACCTACTCCACATCACGTCCTTTCGCGGATCCCAGATGAGTCCCTGAACAGGTCGGAAGAGCCTAGAAAAGGCTGGAGGGGCCCTTGACGATCTGAAGGGACACTGGGTCTTTCAACAGCAAGAATGCAGTTATCCAGGGAATAAAACTAAAAAATTGGCACCGCCCCGTGGCATAATTTTACTAAAACTGTTGGCATTATATCCTGCGTTTCTCGGCACATTTATGTTTTACGCTGCTACTTTCCTTTACAGGGCAAAATAGTTCACTTAAGTACTTTTTACCGCGCTTTTAAGCGCACAAAAAAACATTTTTAGATGTCCGCACCGCAGCATACCTATGCAATACGATGCATTGTAGAGAATGCATATCCAGGCCATGATACCAAAAAATTGCGACGCCCTGCGTTGCAATTGATTTAAGAGTTAAAGATCTTGAGCAAAAAAAACTCGAAGTTGGTATAGCTTATTTAAAATTGGTGTCACTGGTTTCAAAGTTGATTTGGCAGACTTCTGACTCAAGCTCTGAAAAGTTGGTAAGGCCCATGCCATACCTGTCATACTGCATCTCCATCCTTATAACGTGCATTTTCATCTGTTTTGTTTGGCTTTTTCAACGCTTGGGAACGCAACGCTCTTTCAACTTTCAGGAAGGGGGCCCTTTCGGAGCGCCGCCCCTTCCCCTGAACGAAATCTTGGTTACGTGTCTGACTGCTGGAAACTGGGGATTTGACACATTTTATTTTCTGTGGGTAGGGTAGGTATGCTCTTTGCTAAAAATGAACGTTTACCGTTATCTAATGGAAAATGCATGTACTTTGCTAAAAAAGAGCAACGTCTTTGATTATGCGACCGAAATGAAGCCTTTCGTTCACCCCTCCTTTTAAGTCACTGAAGTATTTGAAGGAGTATTTGAAGGCCTTCCACGTCCAAAGTGGCCCATCAGTAAAAATGTCCTTAGAGGTGGCCCTGGCACATTCATACATACGCGCGCAAGCATGCACATTGCACGTTCGCAAGCACCCACAAATTACGACACAACAAATGTTTTGTGACTTAAGTCGTGATTTATATATGTGATACTGTCCATTTCCATGTATTTTGTCAACACCAGTTTTTTAGCAGCACGCAGCATTTTTTCTAACCGTTTAGTTGGCAGCAGCTTGTTACAGGCATACTATTGTTGTTGTTGTTTTTTCTACTGTATATTCGCACAAGGAGATTCGAAAAGCCATGGGCATACTGTGGACGCTCCCGAATGCAATCCAAATGCAATATAAATACGTATTGTTAACGTTCATATTGACATATATATAAACAGTCAACTCCTCATATTAATTTATTGATGACCAAGACGATGACCAAGACGCTACATAAATTAGATGTGTAATACAGATTGCTTCGCCTACTATTCGCCTAACAGGAGACTGGTAGACGAAACAATGCACGTTGGCGAATGAATGAACTTTGTATGTATTTTGAAGTGTAACGATCTGTTTTTGTAAATGTTCCCTTTTGAAATGACCAAACTGTGAAGTAACTCTACGAAACGCGTCTTGGTCATCAATAAATTAATATGAGGAGTTGACTGTTTATATAAATACGTATGTAATGCATATGTTCTCAAGGGTAATGGTGATCTGATTGTTCTGTGCAGGTGTACGAGTTGGAGCGGCGCTTCAAACAGCAGAAGTACTTGTCAGCACCAGAGAGGGAGCACCTAGCCAGCCTTATTCATCTTACTCCAACACAGGTCAGTATCATCAAATTGCAACGTCAAAATCTGCGGCAATTTGGTCTTCAAAGATATCACGCAAGACGCTGACATGACAGCAGCGTGCACATAAATTGCAGAAGATAAAAGTATTTATTTGAATTGTGTAGTCATGCAATGTTATGGGACATGTTTTAAATTGATTCCGAGCTATTACATATTCATATTATTGATTTTCTACCCAATAACCTCCAGTCTCATATTCTATTGGTATGTCAAATTAAGTAGTTCACAGATCCACACATCCATCGAAATTCCATGTCATTCATCTGAATACTGGGTCAGTGCGATCATTTGCTCGCTTTGTCACTACGAATATGAACATCCTTGAGACATCCCTCAACTACCCGCGAGTTAGCACGCCCCACTACACGTCTGATGAATTCCAGCACAATTCCCATCTCAACAGAACACTGCGGCACATTGCTTGCCATTTGTTCTGCGGAATGCCGCCTCACGTTCCCACAGAGCACGCATTAAATCGAGCCGCTACCACGACAAAGACGCGGCGGCGGTGCCGGCCCGCGCCGCCTCCACCGCCACCCTCCGCCGCTCACCGCCGCGATTTTCCGGGACCAGTCCGTAAATACGGCTCCATATAATATCGTTTTTGGTGGACAACTGTCGGACACAGAGGGCTCAGGCTCGCTCCACTGGCCGCTAATGGCTCTAATCCGACGAAAACCCCCTCCGAGCGCGCTCTGTTTGCCTGGAAAACGTAATCGCCCGTCTAATCTACTGGGGGCGACAATGCCCGCCCGGCCGGCGGCGGCGGCGGCGCACGGCGGTGACTGAGAACGGCGGGCTCCTTTCGTTTCAGGTGAAAATCTGGTTCCAGAACCACCGCTACAAGTTCAAGCGTCAGGCGAAGGAGAAGGCGATGAGCGAGCAGGGCGGCTCGCCGCGCCGCGTCGCCGTCCCCGTCCTGGTGAAGGACGGCAAGCCGTGCAGCAGCGGCAGCGGCGGCGGCGGCAGCAGCAGCGGAGGCGTCGAGACCGTCACCACCACCACGGCCGCGCCGCCGGGCACTCACGGCAGCGAGCCGTGCGCGGCGCCGTCGCCCACCACCTCTCACGGCGGCCTCGGCTCGCTGCCGCCGCTGCCGCCGCACCAGCAGCAGCACTACGCCATGGGCTCGCCGCCGGCCGTCATGGTGTCCGGCATGGAGCAGTACCGCCAGAGCATGACGCCCACCATGTCGGCGATGCCGCAGGGCGGCGTTGACGGCGGTCAGATGTGCTCCTCTTACCTGTCGCTGCAGGGGCGCAGCTGGTAACCGGTCCGCTCCATGTCCGGCCACCGGTTATCGCGTTAGTGTTGCCGAGCTGTGCTGCTGGTTTCCGAGGGAAAAACTGCCAACAGTGCAATGGTGACAGAAATGCCAGTAGCACATGAGCTGGTAGGCAGCTTGACCGGTCGACGACTGGTTACCAAAGCTGTGTTCTGCCACCTGTCTCACCAGTAACCAGTCTACGCTGCCGAACACGCTGGGCTGCACCAGTCAGTAACTAGGCTGCACCAGTCAGTAACTAGGCTGCACCAGTCAGTAACTAAGCTGCAGCACCGATCACAGTTCGGCTGACCGCGCCAGTCTGCATTCGAGCCAGTAGTCCGCCTGTCTGCCAGTCACACATCTGTTCTGTGCTGATCAGCAGCTCTGGGCTGGTGACCGGGCGGCGTTAGCTAAATACACGGACAGCCAGGCCTGTGGACGGCTCAGACTGCTGTTCGGCAGCCGGCGGCCGCCCCAGCCGCCAGTCACTGCCTCCCGGGCACCAATCGGCCCATTGTCCAGCAGCGGGCTGGCTCCGTGCCGCAGAGTGTTTGCGTTGGGGGCTGGCGTCGGCGGGCTGTCGCGGGTCAGGGCGGGAGCGGCCGATTCACGGGCCCGGGGTGCGCTGCTGATCTGCGGGGCGGCGTCCTGACGGCGACCGGTTGCTTTCCTGAGCGTTCAGCGATTGTCACTAAGCTCGTGAACGAGCGTGCGTGAGCATTGCGCACTTGACTATCCCCGGGCTAACTACCCTGGCACGGGTGACCCACTCGCAATCTGCATGCGGTCCGCTGCGTCCGTCCAGCAGGCGTGGGCCGGTCGGGAGGGGGGGGGGCGGTCGGGAGGGGCTCCCGATCTCCCACTCTCGCCCACCCACCCGGGCAAGACAATCGTGTCGACATCTGCATAGAGGCGGCCTCAGTCTGAGGTGTCCCTGCCCCGGGACGTGCCTCTGCCAAAAAGGTGTCCGGGGGGCGGCCGAAACGCTCGCTAAATTGACTCTCAATGCCCACCGGCGAGCCAGGCCTGAGAGCGCAGAGTCCGACGCGGACGCTGGATCGTCGAGACCGTTGTGTAGCGTCGATTGAGTGTGAAGGTATGCCGGCGAAGGCTAATTACCGCTGTGCACGTGTTATTTATGGCTGCACGCTTCCGTTGTGTTATTTATTGTCTCGGCCGGCTCGTGGGCGACCGAGATGCCGTGGGAAGCGGCGGGGAGCGGCGCGCGGGGTGCTCCGCTGACCCCCGCGGCGGCCCGCTGCACCGCTGAGCGGCCTGTCGGCGTCCGACGCGAGCTGTCAATCGATGGAATGTCATGCTTTAAGCGCTTGTGAACCTGTCCGCAGCCGGAGCGCTTTGTCACGGCGATGATCGACTTTCAGCTTCGCCGGCGATACACAGATGATTGATTGTGTGACATTCACTGGAGGCAAGCGGAAACGATCGGGAGGTAGTTCGTTAAATAGTCGGCGTTTTGAGTTGATGATGTACCACGATGTCGGGAGTTCACCGCCAGCTGTTAGGATAGTCAATGGGGAGATGTTTGAGTTAATTTGTGTTATGCTCACTCGTTTTCCAACGCTGCTCTGTCGGTTCTGATCTGATTCCTCCACTCAGCCCATATGTTCTGTGTCATGAACTAGGTGTACGCTGTAGAAATATACGAGAGAACAATTGTATTATGCATGTTTCTTGAAATGCGAATGGACGCTAGGAGAACACGAACATACGATTTACCGATAATGACCCAGTTTAAGTGGCTGATCAGTGATCATCCCCGGGTAAGTACGACAGAACGGAAGTACGGTAAAGTACGGCACGTCTGCGGGGCGGTCTTGGTGAAGTGGACGTAGTGCTGGACTGAAAATCGCAGTCCTGGGTTCGATCTTCCCCACTCCCACGTACTGTGTGAATGTTCCGTCTCTGGGTGTGTCGGTAAATAGAGAGAGACGGGATGTGATACCCCAATAATTATCCGGATGCTGTATGGCAATCTGTTCCTCCTTTATTATTCTATATTGTTACAAGAACGACCATGAGTTCAACAGCCACAGTTAATTTAGATCATACGTTGCACACTCACAATGCTGCGACTCTTATGCCCAGCATCTAAACATGTTACCACTGCACCCATCTGCTCGTTATAGATCCGACCTCGCCCCATTTGACGCACGCCACCACTATAACTCCCCGTCCCACCGCAGCCCTGCTAACCGCAGCGCCCTTAACACGCCGACCCCTGTCGACCGCCCTCGCTGCCAGCTCATCGCTCGTCACACGTCAGCGCCAGACGCCGAAACTGCCGCCGTGTCGCCGCGTCACTCGGCACGCCCGCTCGTCCGCGCTCGGCACGCCCGCTCGTCGCCTGTCTCTCTCGTTAGCCTGCCGGAGATGAGTGGTGGAGGCCGAGCGCTGCGTCGGGCGCGTCCCGAGGGCCTCGGAGAGCGGCTGAGAGCCCAGGTAGCCGACACGGATAGGCAGCGATTGTGGCCGAGTGCGGCGGCCGACACCTAATCAGCGGCCGGCACCGCCTCGGCAAACACTGGACGCACACCTGCGGCCCCGGCGGCCGCTAGGAGAGCCAGCAGACCCGCGACGACGGGCTAATACCGGGCAATCGGTCGCTGCAGTCTATTGACGGCTGGCAGCGCTGCAGCAGAGAATGGCGCCACCGACCGACGATCCGTGATCTGCAACTTCACCCCACAATTACCGCTCAGTATGCGACGGGTCGCGCCGCCGAGAGATAATCATAACGGATGACTGGCGACGGCGCGGAGCGGCACAGGTGCTGCCGTCTTGGCGGCGCGCTGCAGTCTCCGTGTTGAGCGGTGCAGTATACCCACGCAGGCAGCCGGCCACTTGGCGACTGCAGCGAGTCCATAAGGGTCTATCATCATTTACTAAACAGTTTCTAGTGGACAGGTGGATACTGTTCATTAAATCCAAATATAATGCATCTTATCGAATTCGATTGCATACTGTAGTAGATCATAAGAGCGCATGGAATGTCATATAATTATATGTATGTTGTATAAGTCACCAATCAATGAGCGAGGAATAGGTATGATGTTGCAAACGACAGCGAGAGGCCATCCGGGAGGGATATCAGACAGACGCTATTTATACAGACTTTTCAGCGGCTTTTCAGAGTGTCAACCACACGCTTTTGGCTCACAAATTTGAGAAATCGTATCATCTAAAAGACTCAGCACTAAAATGGTTCGTCTCGTATCTCCCCGGCAGGCGACAGAGAGCTGTAAAGAATGGCATAACCTCAGAATGGATCGCAGTTTTTTCCGGTATGCCGAGGGCTCACTTTTGGCCCCTCTGGCATTTTCCCTTTAAATCAATTTGATCGAGGAAATTTGATCTCGGATTGTCTACTCAATACAGACGATCCAAAAACGTACCACAAAATCGTGACCCAATCTGATTCCCGGCTACTACCTAGGGGGATCTCGGTCGTCTCCAGGGATGGTGCATCAGATGGGGTATGACTCTAAACCCCTAAATGCAAGGCCTTCACAATGACTCTTCGGCACACAAACCTGTCCAGACAACGAATGTGCACAATAGGTAATACTGTCTTAGAATCCGTTAGAAATATTCGCGACCTGGGTATCATCTTGAATTCCAAATGGTATTTTCGGGCCATATAAACCACACTGTCAATTTGGTGAACAGGGCCCTCCGATTCCTAATCTGATCTTTTAAAAAAGGACCCAAAGAAGCCAAATTCAGCTAAAAATCCCTCCTATGTCCTAGCTTCCTACTAGGCAAATGTGCGTTCGTTTCTGGAATATGGCACAGTTGTCTGGGCAGGAGCGGCCAAATCTCACACCGTGCGCGTCGATCGGGTTCGGCATACATTCCTTCTCTGGTTAAACAACCACTCCGACAGATCTTGTGAATCACTCATATATCTCTCTCTGTCTCGCCACTTTGGCGTTCCCTTTCTTTCCTCCAGAAGGACTCAACATGAGCTGCTATTTCTCAAAGGACTTTTCACGGACAAAATCAACTCTGCAGAGCTATAAGGGAAGTTTTTATACAGTGCCTTCCCGATCAGCGCGCACGAGACCCCTCTTTGTCGAGAGTTTCGCCCGTGTCAGCACGGTCCACCCTGAAATAGTATGTCGTGTGACTGCAGATAAACCAGCCGCAGATAAACATTGTTCTTAGCCACGACAAAATGCGATTTTTTTCAGTCTTGACTTCATTTTTTACAAAGGCCACGTCGTGAATTACATAAGCGACATGCCTTCTCTATCTGGCCATTCGTAGATGCTGCAGATCATGAACATTTTTACAGTTACCATTCTTCATTATAACCCAGTAAGGCGCCATAGTTGGCGATGAACGAGCGAGTGAAAACAAAGGGGAGAATTTCAGTTCGATCGGGAAAGTAGCTTCTAAGATACAAATAAGGGTGCACACGTGGACACGTGCAACGGAACCCCACCCTTGACATATGAGAAAGTGTTGGCTGAGAGCCGAGAGGTCCCTAACCACACACTAAATTTGAACGCAATCGGCCAAGGCGTTCTTGAGATATAGAATAGGGGTGTCCACGTGCGCACGTGCAGAGGCATCCCACCACTGACTTGTGGAAAGGCGGCGGCTAAGAGGTTGGTTCACAACCACACACCAGATTCAAGCTCAATCGGCCCAGCCGCTCCTAAGATATATAATAATGGTGTGCACGTGCGCACGTGCAGAGCCACCCCACCCATGACTTGTGGAAAAGTGGCGGCTGAAAGGTCCCTAACCACACACCAAATTTGCACACAACATCTCTAGTCGTTGCGGAGTTTTTGTGAGAAAACACATTTCAATACCACTCACACGGCACGCGCCACGCGCAGTGATAGTCATCCGCATGAGTCGGTACTGGTCTGAAACAGGGTAGGTTAGATGGGGATGCTCAGCAAAGAAGATCGCTTGTCAATCGGAAGTGCGGTTGCAGAGATATTAACTTCTCAAAAGCGTCGCTACTTGTCAGGTCGGATCGGGCCGCTCACTCATGTTTTCCCCCATATACCACGAAAAGCCGAGCGAGCGCTTCGCGCTCGCTCGTAATAACATCATACTGTTCATCGTGTTTTGATATGTATTTCTATGTGTGTTTTATTTGCATTTGTATTCCTATTTTCTATGTATTTCTATTAATATTTAATATGTATTGTTATGCGTATTTATATTGCTTTTGTATGTGCATATTTTGTATTCTTTATTCTTTTTTATATTTTCTTATTCTTTTCATATTTCATTCTTCATTTTATTTCTATATTTGTCTTAACTGACTTCGCCTGTCAGTGGGAATATCAGCCCGTCGGTGATATGTATCAATAAACAATAAACAATAATAAATGATTGTTCTTACTTTATTTCAAATAGGACCTTGTGAAGTTTGAGAAGACAACAGGCTTTACTTTTACCTGTTCGCTTATCTTAACTTGTTTTATCTTACTTGCTTTCGTTGGTTTCACCCTGCACTGCCTGCATTACATTCTTCTAGTGTTACGCAGTTGTCTATGTGATGTGTCATAACCTTCAAGTATGTAAGTGCTCTTATGCACCCATGTCCGTCATCAATCTCTTCCTGGAGGCAGTAATTCGCTATAACGAGTCGGGTGCTGTGGCCGTCTCTGCAGAAACGGCGAACCACGTGCCGCTGCTGGCCACGTGCCGCTACTAGCCACGTGCCTCTACAGTCCAGCGTTTCTCAGCCGGTGTTTGGCCGTTGACAGGCCGGCCGAGGCGCTGTTTGAGAGTGGGGCGGCGTCCGGCGTCATCTCGGTCAACACGTCCCGGCTGCCGAGCACACGGAGAGGCGTACGGCCTGCGGTCCAAGGCGACACACCTGGGGAGGGCACTGTTGGCGGACCTGTCCGTCACGCACGGCGCCGGACGGGACGCCCCGAACGCCGGCCACGGGCAGCCCAGTTGTGCTCCTAGACACTTTCGAGTCCCATGGCGAGGCTGCATCTCCTAGGTAGGAAGCCAGGGTATGCTGTTATGTGGTGTTTAATGAGGCCTATGCGGACTGAGAGACATTTTCCAAGAAATAAGTCTACCTGAGTGGACGCCTACCAGAACTACAACGGAGGTGCTGCTTGCCGGTTAGATCAATTCAGGTTAGCATGTTTTTGCTTTCCCCACACACAACTCACACGGCGAGGTTCGAAATCACTTTTTGTACGACTCGTTGTTGCGCAAATTCCACGCCCCGTGCATTTTGCTGTTGGTTCTCAGTGTTGACAATAAAGCTAGGCTAAGTGCTGCCATGGTTTATGGGCCGCCATCGTGGCTACCCAGCCTGTCCTGCCAGCCCGAAGCTTGTGTCATAGCTCCCCTGGTCAAAATTATTTTAAAACGAACGTCCACTCCATTAGCCTCAAACGCAATCCTCACCTTTGCGATAACCCGTTCTAGCGGGTCATTGCTGCCGAGAGGGTCCCGGGTCCCCGTTCAACGGTACAGGGTTTGTCTGTGTCTGTGTGTGTGAGTGAGCGCCGCTTGGCCAAGCAGAGTGGGGTGGAGTGGACCCCTGCCGGGCCGATGAATTGCCCTGGCCGCCGAGATGCCGTGAAAGACTGATGGGCGGACAGAAAGACGCTGAGAGACAGGTCCTGATTGGCCCCGGTCACAGGAGAGGTAAAACGCACTGCCAGACACGACCGAGAGGCACGACCACGAGTCTGCCTTAGATTCGAGATTGAATGACGAATTCACGACATGAGGCACGGCCACGAGTCTGCCTTAGATTCCAGATTGAATGACGAATTAAGTGATAATCGTTTTCTTCAAGGTAGGGTGGGTCACGTCACTGGAACTTCTATGCATTGTAGATTTTGACGCATCTATTCTCAGGAAATTATGTCCTGTTAGCCACTGAGCTTTCAAACAACCAAGAGGACCTCTGTTATACCTCTTTCGATGCATGTTACAGAGCTGGGTCATTACATGTCTGGCCGAACAAAACAAATCTGACCACGTCTGATTTGGACGAAAATTGGAAGCATGCACACCCACTTTTAGGTGCAGGTGACCTCAAGGGTAATATTTATAGGTCATCCAAGGCCACGATTTTTGCCTACTTTATCCCTATTTCGTGCTGGGGGGAGGGCGCAGATTCTGCACTCCCCAGTGTTTTTTCGTTTGCTGCTTCGAAACCATTTGGCCTAGCGTCTTGAAACTTTGAGACGTTTCCTAAAATTTAATGACGCGTTTTATGCCATTTCTTTAAAAAACAGAGGCGGTGCCAGGCTCATGTTTTTGGGAAGGTGTTACCAATTCTGTTGTGCGGCGCATACTTCCTTCGTAGTTTGCGATGCAATAAATGCGTCAGAAACGTTTTCACTGCTAGATACATCATGAATATTTACATTGTACATATTTCGGTGCATATATGCACTCAGGTACATAAAATGGGAGGCGAAACCCTCCGTCAAATAAGGTCCGACTTCAAATATGTAAGATGATAAATAGCGTTACGCACATAGTGCCCCCCCCCCCCACGATGTTTACCTAGATCCTTCTATACGCAATATGTTACATTCAACAATTACAGTAAATATGACTACATGTGGTGGTCATATCGTCCCAAAACAATCACGAACAGCATATATTTATTATCAGAAAATCCTCCCCCCATTTTACATCCTCTGAATACGCGTATGATTTTTGATTTGGATTCTTGTCCTTACGATTAATTGAAGACCAGTACAATGCAAGCTCAAAAACGCTTTGGGCATAAAAATCGGCCGAACTACATGGGAGCAGAACTACAATAGAACTACAAGCTACAAACAGAACTACAAGCAGAACTACAATGAACTTTTAAAGGGAATAGTTACCTTTAACAGTTGGGTTTTGAGTTGAGATAGCCAAGTTGTGCGCGCTGCTGGAAAATGACTTGTGACGCTTTCACATTTCGAAAGAAGACCGCTCTTAATTATTTAATATTCAGTCCTAAAAAGTCGAGACCGGTATACCGGAACTCCAATTCGCTGGATTGGCGATTTTTGCCTTGATAATTTTGTCTGGACGCATGATTGTGAGCGTTATAAATGACGTAAGACTTTGGGAAAGTGTTTGATATAAAACGCATAGTGCTTGGAACTGGACAAGAACATATTGTTTCAGTACTCGCATTCCCTGGATTTGCAAGAATAAACTTGTGGGATTTACTGATTTTTGATGCTTAAATTACGTCTATAAAAACGTTATTCTCAGCAACATTCTCAGCAAAATTATTCAGACGTTACTAGTCTTACAGATGGGCCGAAATCCGTTTTCATCTTGCTTGCTTTTCTGGCGTGCATGGGTTTCAGGAATAACTCCTTTTTCACTGCACTGATTATTACAAAAGAATACACTGATATTTTTGTCGTAAATGAATACATGTATAGGCTAAGTTGAAATATGTAACGCAAACTTTCAACGTCCATAGTTGTAAACCACGGAAACTTTCTTCTTGGATAACACAAATAACGGCAAGATATTTGTTATTCTCTTGCCGTTTGTTTTATCTGTGACTTCGCCCGGCGATTATGTCAAATAAATAAATGAATAAGCACGTGATTTGACTTCGAATTTAATGGGCTCCGTGGTTCTTAAAAGCGTTGAATTTCACGGCACCGTTGAACAAGTTGTTCTCTTCTGAAGGATGGCTTGTCTGTATTGCGCCACGATCCCTCCAAGTAGTTCTGATGACTTTTGATGACATACGTGCTTCTAAGCAAGTTGATTTCGCATTACTTAGAGGAAAAGAATATGAATTATTACCAAATATTGACATTTAATTTGCTTTTTCCGCGTAAATATTAGGTTTCTTGACTTACTTGTAATGATGTATCACTTAATTTTCTTGCTTCTCTTCATCTATTTTCTGAGTTTTTCTCGTTTTTTTTTCTTTTTCAGGGTGAACGTATCCCCTTTTAAAGAACACCCTAAATTTTCGTATTTTTTTGTACCCCTGGCCCCCCATTTTTGACCAGAAAACACAATTTCGGGGTCCAGAAAGAAATATTTTGTGAATAGAAATCGAATAGTTTTCGTCCCATAGAAATGAACCGAGCGATTTTTGAGATCTCGGGGGGGGGGGGGCAAGGGCAGAATCTGCCCTTCCCAGCACGTTAACGTTATTCTGGCCGCCAGCACGGAATAGGGTTGAATCAATATAAGGCTGATATCTCTGTGCTGATAAACTTCGCGGAACACAACTAATAAAGAAAACTTCATAGAGTAATATGGCAAACAACATGAAAAAGCCTCGAGCTATTGCTCCGTTTCACTTCCTTACCATACTAAAAGGGCGGTATCTAAAAAAATAAAGTCTCTAAAAAATACCCTTCATCTTTTGCATATTCTTGGAGGATGTTAAGTTCATTTATTGTGGAAAGTTTGAACTAGTTACGAGCAGGCAAACTGATAGAAAACATACATTTTATGATTTTGACCTCATCAGGTCAAAGGTCACATAAGGTCACGAGAAGTTTTCCCTTTTTTCGGATGGCCCAGCCCTGTGGAGAGTTTAATTTTAGTTTTGTTCCGCTAAGTTAATTATCACAGAAGTTAATTATTACCTACGCGTTTGATTGGTATGAAGTACGCAAAAAAGTAACCTTGGATGACCTTTAAATATGACCTATGAAGTCACCCGGAGCTAAAAGTTGGTGTGTATGTTTCTTTACTTAACATTACACTGAAAATTGGCACAAGTGTGCCAATTTTCATCAAAATCTGAAAGGGTCGGGTACGAAACACCTCTTTTTTGTGCGGCCTGAGTGACATATGGAATGAGCAAGCTTCCATTTCCACAAGTTGCTATATTATATACATGTACAGTCGGTCTATTATGTATCTTCCCTTTTTTAGTTTCTAAAACTTATCTAATTTAATTTCGGTGTACATGAAGGACTGATTTAAGGTAACATGCGGTACCTACCTAGGTAGGTACCAAACGGTCCCTTGTATCAGTCCTTCATGTACACAGAAGTGAAATTAGATGAGTTTTAGAAACTAAAAAAATACATAATAGACCGACTGTACATACAACCAATAAGACACCTTAAACGGCGAAGGACGAGTGAGCCCGAATAAAGTCGAATAAACCCGCGTCAATTTCGTATCCGCCCTAAGAAGGTTGGTTTTGTGCGAAGCATGCTTTTCAATTGTTTTCGCTTTGTGTTGTTTTGCCGTCACAAATGGATCGGAACTAAATCGATACTTTGAGCTAAATAGGTTTTGCAGTGATATTCTAAACTTGCAATTATAAGCTTCATGTTTGTAAGCAAAAATACATTTTGGGCTGGTATTAGATGGATTTGATTGTGCTTTACAGCTGCATCACTTTTATCGCTTAGCACCCTTTGGTTTTGACGCTACGGCGGTGTAATGGACATATTCTAAAATCAGCAATATGTATATTACAGGCGGGTTTTAGCAGCAAAATATTGCATTAAAACCTCAATTTTTACATGCATTCTATATAGATGGTACATTGGTCTACATATTGGTGTTTATGTCATCGCTTCACGTCCCATAGGTGCCGAGCACTGATTTAAATCGTATTTATGTCATAAACCGTGAATTTGCGCTTGTATAGCCAGTAACTTTGCACGTGCCACGCGCCGCTGATCGACACACAGTGCATACTAGTGATGTCATTTCCCCAAAATTGCCTGACCAAAACCAATTCAATAACGAACGGGAGGCATTTTTGTTGACCAAATATTGACCGATTTTGGTTGAGACCAAAAATGTCCAAGATTTGACCGATTTTGAAATAGTATACTTTTTATACACACTGGCTTTGTTAACATCATAATTCATAAAACGCACATATACAGTTTCCAAAAGGACATTATAATTGTGAAAAAGACTACAATCGTTTGCAAAGCAAAAATAGTGGATGCTGCAAGCAAGACCAAAGACATTTACATTAATTAATTGAATTTCGAGCAAATTGTGCATCAATTTGCTGGATAGAAATAAGAATCCGTAAAAATGTGACACAAAGTTAATTGTTTACGATTAAACTGACCGAAAAGTGTCCAAAAATGTATAAGCCTGACCGACCGATTACCAAATCGGTCACAAATTTGTTACCGATTGACACCACTAGTGCATACGCCGGTTGGATCGTTTCTCTATACATCTGTGTTCAGCCCGTGTCCTTGCGACATTTGGTTGCCGAAACATAGGTTCGGAATTGCAACGATAATTTGTAGGTAATTTCGTGGACGGAACAGAGTGCACGTGCGCACGTGCAGTGTGACCCAGAGTCTGACCTGCACAACATTGCCACTTTCGGTTTAATCGGTTCAGCCGTTTCTCAGCTATAGCAGGATAGCGTTTTCTGACGCCCATGACTCGGTACGTGTCACACACCATGCCGACCCCTCACGAGCCGAAACATGCCGATAATATAATGCCATTGCATATCATATGGCGGAGACCCTTTGTCAATCAGATGCGGGATTCCAAGATATAAGCTTCTGAAAAGCGTTATGGTCTGGCCGGGCAGAGCCGGGTCGGCCGCTGATCTGAGGAAATTCCGATGTTTAGTGAGGACTCGCTGCGCGCTTCGCGCTCGCCCGTAACTAGGTATATGTTGTATAATTGCTAACACAGTAGACGCCGCTTATTAAAGCCCACCTTGGGACCAAGCATTTCTGGGCTTAATAACCGATGGGCGCATTATCCGAAGTTCCTAATATGGTCGCATAAACAACAACAAAAAACATATGATTATCACCAGCGCAGTGGTGCGCCCACTCCTTTGCAACTGTCGCGTGGGAACTGCCGTCCGGCGCCGGCGGTAAATCCCCGAGACACCTTCGGTCCGATATGCGCATGCACATCGTTCCGGAGTGTCATGCCCGGACTGAGCCATGACACAGAGCAAAAACCGCGGCACCACGGTCGCTTGTATACGTGTAGAGCCGGAAGGAGTGGGCGTAATGACTTAGCGCGTGCTGAACTGGGCTTTAAAACCGAAGTGTGGGCGTTTTAAGCGAAGTTTCTGCCTATACTTTTGGAAAGGAAATTCCGTACCGGACCAACTTGGGCGTAATAAGCGGCTGGGCGTATTAACCGTGGGCTTAATAAGCGACGTCTACTGTAGTTGAAATAGTGAGCATGTTTTTTATAAGGCGAGTCTAATACCTGAAGTTGTGCCATAAACGACCTAATGGCGTAAGATAGACTTGATTTTAAGACTTAAAGGGAGTGTGCTTATTCACATCGCTTATGTGGAGTTGACACTGGTCTTCTATATATAATAATTTTCTGAATTTAACCATAACTTCATTTTTCAGATTCGCTTTAGTCACAGAATGATCAATGACCAAATCAGGGGCGGATCCAGAAGATCTCCAAGGGGGGGGGGGTCATCAGTTTACAGGGTTGACCCTACTTATACCCAAATCTGAAAACTCAACGGATTTGGTCCACTATATTTTGAGGGTGCCCCTATTTTAGCATTTTTTAAATAATAATAAATATTTGACAATTTTGTCAAAACGTTGCTATTCCTAATTCCTATGTATTTGCAATATCGTCGTAGGTACCCTTTCTATTATTTTAAGTGCCGCGGATGGTAGAAAACTATTTAATTTGCACAATCAAGGGCGGCCATGGGTGTTATTTTCTATACGCCTGGTAGGGCTAGGGCCCTACAAATAACTGCATAATTTAACATTAAACTTATGGCGCTGCATGATAAGAATGACATTCATATCTGTACAGATAGCACTGGTACCCTAAATCAACCATTTGCAGAAAATGACGCTTCTGAGGGCAGCCCCAGACGGCGGATGAATAATTGACCAAAGCGGTAGACGAGGTTCGTGACCAGGGGGGAGTTGGTAGCCGTTTTTTACGAGCAGTAAACATTATGCATGCGATAGCAGTGTATCACATTGCTTTGAGTCACGTACGGACTTAAAAAATGTTCTTGAACAAAAAAATACAAAATACTTGAAGAAAACTTGCCACAAAAGCTGTCCTTAAACTTGGTAATTACGTAATTACAAATGGTAATTACGCAAAAGAGACTCATACAACCAGTGGTGGATGAAACCAATGGTTTTGGGGAGGGGGCAAATCCAGTGGCATATATCCCAAAAGTTTGTGAGCGGAGGGGGAGGCAGACCAGACCGTCAGCAAGCAATTAGTTCACCGGGGGGAGGGAGTGCGCCATCTGCAACTGTACGCATGGGCGTCGCCGATAATTTTTGCGTAGGGAGTCGGCTAAAATAACGGGAAAGATGTACCCCAATTTGCTGCGTGTATTTGAATCCTTTCATCATTTTGTATTTTGATTTTCCTGTTATAGACTATAGTACCTAGTAACCTATAGGTAGTTGTTATTTAGCGCCGCGAAGCGGCGCGAAATTTTTATGGGTTTGTTTGATAAAAACTAGAAATGTAGGCGGTGTAGAGGATAAGGATAAGGATAAGGAGTAGGTATAAGAGAAAAAATTATATACTCAATTCAGTTTTATGACGAACTGGAAAGGATAACGATGGGTTCGCTATGACGATGGTCACTGATGTGACGCCGCGAAGCTGCGCGACAATTTTGATTTTAGGTCGTGGA
This sequence comes from Semibalanus balanoides, assembly GCA_014673585.1. Lineage (NCBI taxonomy): Eukaryota > Metazoa > Arthropoda > Thecostraca > Balanomorpha > Balanidae > Semibalanus > Semibalanus balanoides. The sequence goes on along the minus strand of VOPJ01007158.1, from coordinate 32,287 downwards.
AAAAAACATTTGTTTAATACTAGAACCGACCGTGAGAAGAGCCCAAGCCTCAGGAGTCCAGGAAGCCCCTTTTCCTGGTTGCACATCTCGATAATGAATGCAAATATTGGTCCCTGGGTCAGCACTTACCGCTAGGGAGACTGGCGGAATCCAGGAGGAAACCAGGTTCATCGCCCCCCCCCCCCCAACAGCCTCGAAGGTGGTGCCAACAGCCAACATATCTTTTATACCCCCAAAACGTCAACTATTCTTCGTAAAAATTGTTTTTCCAGCAGTCAGACCGTGAGTAGAGCCAAGCCTCAGGAGTCAGGAAGCCCCTTTCCAGGTATCTACAGTGAAAATCTGACAAATTTCGCGGCGCTTCGCGGCATGACAGGAGCTTTGTTATTGCTTATACAAATTTTGAAAATGAAGAAATTAAATATATTAAGTGTCTGGCAGAGCTTTTCCTTAGCAGTAATTGCTTTCCCCAGGGTCCACTCCCTTCATACAACTTTTAGGCGGACATGTTAGCTAGTCTGCCGAGCTCCGAAGGCGAAAAGGCGACGCAAACGCAAATACGCAATTATCGGCACCCGGAACCCGCTCAACTTGCCCAACTTGTGGTGCCCAACTTGCTGGACCGAAGATATAATTAATAATGGGGACCAGGCTAGGACCTTCTCCCCGAGCCATCTCTCCCAAGCTCCTCCAGATACACAAGGACCATTTATACGCATAAAAGTCGTACCGCCTCTTGCTGCTTTCAAACCACTTACACTGTTACCTAGCACTGGCGGATCCAGGGGGGGGGGGGCATTTAGGGCCATACCCCCAGGCATAAAGTGGCCTGTTTGCTCCCCCCAACGATCAAGCCTCACAAGACAAAAAAATCGGTTATCATGTGTTTTATTGTGTAATAATTACTTTGCCTTAGGTGAAAACTGCCCAGTGTGCAAGTTAACAATTTATCACGGCAAAATATAACAATTTATCGTCAAAATGCCTTTACAGCAGTCAAAATCCAGATATCAACAGAACAAAATGTAAATTTTGCTCCGCTTCGCGGCAAGTTTCGCAATTGCTTATACAAATTTGTTTTAGCCACTTATCCCTCTACAAGGCCGGAGGCCACCGTCATATTTCTGGATTTTTATCAGACAAACCCGTAAAAAGTTTCGCGGCGCTAAATAATTTAATTACCAACCTTAACATGGTATCCATAGTTCAAGTTCTTCAAGCCGTTTTTTAGTCATTCAGCCGACTCCCCAACTTACCACTTTGGGACGCCCCCCGCGAGTTGGTTTGAGATAAATGTTATTACTACTTATATGTGCATAATCCGTAGCATATATGCGACAAACTATTGCGTTTTTTTCATTTTTTCCGATACAAAATTAAACTATGATACCCAAAAAAGTGAGTAGCCCGAATCCGGGGGAAAAATGAGATACAAAATTACACCCGAAAAAAGTGTTAGCTGGATCCGCCAGTGCTAGGGAGAGCCTATGTCAGACAATTTATACAATTCATTTGTCAATTTTATAAATTTATTAAATTGCAAAACTTGTGTCGTGGATGTTCCGCGAAACGGCGCGAAATTTTCACGTTTTTGACTGTAAGTAGCTGGATTTTGACCGCTGAAAAAAATTGGCAGAGCCCGACCGTTTTTTGTTGGAGGAATCATTGTTTCAGGACCTTTGGGGGGCATGTCCCCGTGCCCCCTGCATCCGTCCCTGCGATACAACTATTATTGCGCCGCGAAGCGGCGTCAAAATTTGAGGTTTCGAACGGGCAGGAGAACAATTTTCGTATTGGAACAGGATGCAGGCAACCAAATGCAGCCACTCAATAAGATTCCTCCACTGCAAAGATAGAAGGAATTTGGGTGCAGTGGCACAAGATGTGATTTTGTTTACGTACTTTTTTATCATTAAATTATAACAGCTTTGCTGCAGTTACTTACCAATTCAAATACGTTTCATGGATTTTCAGCAATGCAAACACATTTTAAAAAGACCAAATGGCGGTTTCTATGGGTTTGTTCTCGAAAAAAACGATAGTCAACCAAAATTGTGACATCGAGGATTCATCAGGACGCACGTGCGGCGCGTTTTTATCTCCTGATTTTACACCATTTCGCATAAAATAGGTGGGTTTTGAATATAATAGAGGCACCAGGACACCAGGAACACCAGGACCTCCCCCATCCTCCTGGAATCAAGGGGAAACGGTGCCCAGTACCTCCCCTCGCCCCATAGTGCCGCATACCGGCACGGTGGAGCCCCTGCCCCCTGGTACACCAGCGCCGTTTTGGCCCTGGTACGCCGGCGCGGTCGTGGTACTGGCATGGATGAGTATTTCTCATTCATCGTACTGGTATGCCGGCGCGGTGGTGCACCTGATACACCGGCGCGTTGGTGCCCCTTGTACACCGACGCGGTGGTACCCATGGTTCAAAGAACACTGAATAATTTGTGCCGCTTAGTGATTTTTTCTTCTTATTTTGGTAGTGCCCCTGGTACCCCGGCGCGGTGGTGCCCCTAACGCAGATCACGCGGTGGTGCCTCTTGACGCAAAGCAAAAATTATGCGTCGCGTAGCGACGCCGATTTTTTTGCTTTATTTTTTTAGGTGCCCCTGGTGCCCCGGCGCGGTGGTGCCCCTTCACGCAAAGCAAAAAATTCCGCGCCGCGAAGCGTCGCGGAATTTTTTGCTTTATTTTGGTGGTGCCCCGGCGCGGTGGTGCCCCTTCACGGCCCAAAGGGGGGTCATGACCCCCGTGACCCCCCCTTGGATCCGCCACTGGACCAAATGATCCAGGAACGTGATGGAATTACACAACAATTGGGTTGACTCCAGAAGGCTTACCAGTGCTAGATCATTGCTAATATCGAAATATCGATAACAATTTGCTAGCATATCGTTAGCGCCGGTCAATAGCGTTTCGACAAAACAGCTCGTGCGCGCTGACTGCAGCTTCCGAACAGAGCCTCGATGGCATTATGTTTTTCGACGGTTTTTCAATGCTGTTCGTATGGGCCGTTTATTGTCTTACGTGCGCCGTTTTACATAACATCTTCTTTGGCGCTGACAGCAGCTTCCGAACAGAGCCTCGATGGCATTATGCTTTTCGACGGTTTTTCATCGTTGTTCGTATGGGCTGTTTATTGTCTTAAGTGCGCCGTTTTACATAACATCTTCTTTACTCTGATTATAGTGGCAATCGTTCATCGATATCGAAACAAATCTGCAAAAAGGAATATAGCTAAAAATTCAACAAAGGGGCTCAGATGTGAATTGTATCGCATCCAATAACCAAACCACTAGCTTCTAACCGCAATACAAATATCTTTGACATTCCAAAAGAGAAGGCACACTCCCTTTAAGCCCATTCATTTTACAGCCTCTATATGTACATTACTAATTGAGACAGCTTTGCAACAGCTTTAGACAACCCGCTCTGCACTCATGTCGTCGGTCATAGCCAGCAGTCGTCGAATCGACTGCTGGCTATGACCGCTGCCAACCGGTGCGCAGTACCCTCATCGGCACTGTCGGGTCGACGATCACCCCGCACCCCATTCCGGGCGCCGCTTCACAGCGCGCGGGGACCGGCCGCGCACACATTCAGCTCGTCAAACGGAGTGCGCCGCCCTCTGGCTGCACGCTTTGTTTGCTTCTAATAGCTCTAATTTGGCGTTGAATAATGAGTGCTCGACGGGCGGGTGGCCGGCGCGGCTCGCAGCGCCGCTCGCAGATAACATCTCCGCGTCAGAGGTGCGGAGAACAGATGTCAGCGGGGCACGCTCCGTCTCTCTCGGAGACACACCGAGCTAGGCAGACCCGTCGTCTCAGGCCGACGCAACGACGTCTCGACAGAATAAAACGCACGGCTGTGGAACGTCAATGTGGATGTGTATTTGGGCGCGGTCAAACGACGAACTGATGTGATACGATGCGACACGGCCTCAGCCCATTATTTTTATGTATTTTTTACTTATTAATATCTCAGTCCATGTCGCAGAGCCGGCGACCTACGGCTCGATGAAAAATGAAGTCTTCCCGCCCCGATAAAACCGGCTCATAAAAAAGGAGCGCACGAGCGGCATCGAACCCGCAGCGAGGCCGTCATACTTCATCACGGCAGCGCAGGTTCAATTTCCTCACCACAAGCAAGATCAACACAAATACGATAGCGATCGACCGAGTTTCATAACTATTCCTTTCTGCGGACAAACTCCGCTTTTTCTGTCTAAACACGTGACATACAGGTACAGACCACCTCCGCAGGCCGGCCGCATAGCAGGTCGGCAGAGAGCCGCCAGCCATGGCAGCCTATGTGCGGTATCCGCGCTGTCCCCCGCCCTGACCGTACCGACTGCCGCTCTGTCCGCGGCCGCCGGAGTCACCTCCTCGGCCGCCGCGGTACCCCCCGCCCCCGCCGCCGGAACTGTAGCACACGAGAGCCGCCGCCACCGGTATTGTACCCTCCTCCGGTACTGTACCCGCCTCCACCTGGATCCGCCGCTCCGCTGCTGCGACCCATAGGAGTCGCCGCCGCCGCCGCCCTGCTGGTACTGGCGATCCGTAGCCGCCGCCCTGGCCCATGTGAGCTGTAGCCGCCCCCGCCGCCGCCTTGCCCGCCGTACTGGCTGTAGCTCTGGGACTGTCCCTGTCCCTGTCGGACAAAAAGGCGAGGATCTGGTCAGAAAAGGCGACGTGAGGTACCCAATGTTCATGTAATCAGGCCAATGTCACCTGGTGGCACTGTCAACAAGTGATTCGGTGTTGCATGATGCGGTGACCGGTGTGACCGATGGTGTGGTGAACGGTGTGACCGATGGTGCGGTGAACGGTGTGACCGATGGTGCGGTGACCGGTGTGACCGATGGTGCGGTGACCGGTGTGACCGATGGTGCGGTGAACGGTGTGACCGATGGTGCGATGAACGGTGCGACCGATGGCAGGTGAACGGTGTGACCGATGGCAGGTGAACGGTGTGACCGATGGCAGGTGACCCGTGTGACCGATGGCAGGTGACCCGTGTGACCGATGGTAGGTTAACCAATGTAGCCGATGGCCTGTGAGACCCTCACCTGTCCGGCGTACGAAGACTGTCGGTTGTCCCGCTGGTAGCCACCGCCGCCGCCTCCTCCTCCCCGGCCACCACCTGCAACATACAGCCAGAGAAGGCTCATCACAAAATCTGGCAAACAGTCGGACAGTGCTCCGGGAAACTCGCTGTGGGCACATCATGTCGCAGAGTAGTCTGCGACATGATGTGCCCACGTCGAGAGCTTTGTCTTGAGTGAGTGTGTTTTGTATATAAATTTAGTCCGAATGTTTTGTATGGATGGATTTCCGAGGTCAGGACCCGCGCTAAGCAGAGCTTGTTGCGCAAGTGTTTGAGTGAGTTGTTTGAGTGAGTGGGTGTTCTGAGTGTTTGTCTGCGGCGCAGACAAACACAGGGTGTCGACACAGCATCTAACAGAGGGTGTCCAGGTCAGCTGCGGGGTTCCGTCGGCGGGCCCCGAGCGCGACGGACAACTACGGTCAGCAACACCCAACAGAGCTGTCAGCGGACCAACGGACGCCACTCGCGCCCGACTACATCCTCGCCTCATTGACCGCCGGATTCTGAGCGTCAATACAGAATCACATCGCACCTGGTGCACCTGGTATCAGCCAGTATCCATGGTGATGCTCTGGAGCTTACTGCGCCAACATGGGGAGATTATACCAGCTCTATCCGTGTGCCGACACAGAGAATATCGCATTAACGCCCACACGGCCACACACCAACAACAGCGCCAAGAGCTGCAGATCCATCCATGCATCAATAGTATCAGCAAACTGCAGGACTTAACACACAGTGTCGCTCAATCATAATCACCAATACTCAATCATACATTGAATGATGATATTTTCGACAATGGATACGACTTTTTAGCATACGGGCATGTCGAATCATAACCGGCTGCCATTCGTCAGCCCCCCCCCCCCCCCAGCGGTGGCTGACATGACACTGAGACCCACCGACACTGAGACACTGTGTCACGAAGAGACCGACCCCTCCCAGCAACGGCGCCACCGTCGGGCCGTGGAGAGGCCAGGACAGGCCGGCACAGCAGATGAGAGGGAGGCAGGCAGGAGCACAGGAGAGGGAGGGAGGGAGGGGCGGCCGGTACCCCGGCCCGGAGCGCTATGATTGCGTCCGCGCCGCCGCACAAACTCATAAGCGGCGTGTCCGGGCCGGCTAACCAGCTTACTGCCGTTATTGGCCGTTAGTAGCGGCGCACAGACACGCCGTGACGACGGACGAGAGCGATGACGTCATCGGTGCCGGGCCGGAGCAGCAGTGATGACGTCACCAACACCGGTCAAGGAGTCGGCCACGCAGATCGAACGAGATATTACAGTGCAAGTGCGAAAACAGACTGTATCTTACAGTCGAGATAGGGGAATCGGCTTCCAACATTTTGACATAATAACTGGCGATTGCATGATGATGCGATCTGGCATTGGCGCTGCTTTTGACCCAGCGCGATAAGTCGGAAAACGTCATGAAATCTGGATGCCAGACGGCCAGGAGCAGCCACCACTCGGACCCCAGTATCGTGACATGTGAACATCTCCAGCGCTCCTCCAGTCCGTCGCTTTCCACATCCTCCCGCGCCGCGCCACCGCACCGGCGCGTCAATCGTGACGCACTCGTCACGTCCGTTCGCCGCGTTTCGCCGCGCCGGGGTCCAATCGTCCGACATCGCCGCTGGACCGCGCGTGATGACCCGGAGAGGCGGCCGGCCCGGGGGGGGGACGGGCGGGGGAGGGGGCGATATTACACCTGAGCCCAGAGACGGCCGGATGGCGGCACGGCAACATCTCACGCATCACTGAGCTGACGACAGCAGAGCGGCAGAGGCCAATCGAGCAGTGAAGAGGACGGCAGAGGACTGAGGAGGTATGCAGCCAAGCGGATAAATGGGACAGCGGGTCGGCCATGTCTAATATCAGTCGGAATGATGACATTCGACGAGCGTAAAACGTCGAGGCGATATCGACCAAGATGCTAGAGCAAGAGGAAGCAGTCGTCCCTTATTGCTTTGGCATTTGTTCTCTGGACGCTATATACAATCCAATATTACAAATTAACAGTAGGATTGACTGCTTACAACTATATACTTTCAGCAGCGCGTCGGCCGTAAGAGACATTTCGTTTTTCCAGTGTTAATGGTATCGTTTGTGTTAGACGGTAGACCTAGCAGCCGTGTAGTGGGAGCCTGTGGCAGACCTCAGCTATTGGCATCGCCATTTTTTAAAGCTGGGAGTGAGGGAGTGTTACACCTTTCTGTCAGACGTTAACTACAGGTCTAATATTTTTACAAGGAATGGGGAAACTATATTTTACAAAATATGCATATTTGGCGTTGGGCAGAACCTGAGAACATCAGCCTACTTTATTCTTCCCGACCCCTACAATTATATCATCTATATCAATCTCAGGGGGTAGCCACCCGGAGGCTGGGGGTTGGTTGGTTGGTTGGTTGGTTGGTTGGTTGGTTAGTTGGAATTGTCCCGCTTGCTCCACCACCCCTCCCCGTGGAGACGCCTATGAGCCTCAGCCTCCCTGGTGCTGGATGGCGGATACCAGCCGCCGGGCGCCGCCACCACCGGCTCTCCTCTGCACCCCGGCACGGCGCGGCTCCCCAGCCTCCAATAGAGGCGACAGCGCTCAATCTGCCGCGCCATCCCGCCGACGAATGACCCTTCCTCCCTGGCGGCGCTACCCTGCCTCTTGAAGCCACTCCAGCCGCGGCGCGCAGGGGCGATATTGGCACGCCGGAGCCGCGGCAGCTCGCCCCTATCGACAGCCGGAGCGATTGCGCTGGAGGGCCTCTCGAAAATATAACAGACTTGAATTCAGCTGTCGGCACCAGCAAATAATATTCATGTCACTGGCTGGCGCGAGCGCGCGGGAGCGCTCTGGGTTAATTCCGCCGCCTATAGTGGAGTAACTCACTACACCCATGTGTGAGCGGGATGTGGGGCGGGGCCGGGGGGATAACTCAGAACTGAAATGGACGGGTCAGGACTGACTAGCTAGTAGCAAAATGGATGTATTAGTGAGCAGGGCAGCGGAGTCGGAGTCGGAGTCGGTTGGAGCCAGTGGTCTCGGCCGGAGTCGGAGTCGGTAAAATTGTGCTGACTCCGACTCCTGTTAGTCATAAACAGCGCACGGGCACAATGTTTTTCAGATGCATTTGCGTGAACCACCGTTGGAGATGACTAAGTAAATATTGCCCCTTCGACTTTGCTTGGTTCGGTATCCCTTGCCATTTCATCATTTGCAATCATGAGGTGTGTGCGACGGTGGGCGAAATAGAACCTAGGGTGTGTCGTCGGATGCAGGTAAGAAATCCCACCCTGACGAAGTTCAGCAACGATCACGATAAATCAATTTGCAGAAGAAAATAACGGTTTAAAGTGACGTATAAGATTGCTCAGGCGAGTTGAACGCTGTCAAATTAATTCAAGGAAATCAGTGACTTTTGTAACGGGGTTTTGATAGCAGCTGTTATGCCATGTCCAGAAATCACTTAGGGATACTCTGTTTGGTTGCTTTAGAACTCTCCTACCGAATATATTTGATGTTTTATCCTGAAATGCGGTGCGTTGACATTTTTTGCTCCTTGTCGGAAAGCTTCGTATGGGAGCATGTGATAAAGCAGCGTTACTATACCAGCGGGCAGCGAGTGAACTAGAGGTGTCACTTTTCAGGCTTGTGGCTACCCGCACCGCCCCGCAAACCCCCTTTAACTAACCACCACTACCCACACGACCATATAGGCTGCCAGCTACCCGCAAGTACGCACAAATACAATAAGCAATAATTATGTGTCATTTAATAACTAATTTTTCAATGCTGTTTTTGTTTCAATACTGTTTCTGGGCTGATTTCTGTTCACTAACTGAGGTGCCTATTCTTGTTCAAGCATCCCAATTCCCATCAACATTCATGTTTTTCTTCTTACAATTGATGAAAATTATGCTACCCGCCAACTACCCACTTCATCCAAAGATTGCTTGCGCTGCCTGCTACTACCCACGTGGGTAGCAACTACACTACCCATACCTGGTGGATAAGTGGGTCCTCTAAAGCGAACCCTTCGCCAATGGCAACATTTCAGGAACACAAGATTCAACGTTGTCAGGTACAAATACCCCTTATTAGCACATTCACAGCGATTTCGTAAAGTGACTGGTTTACTTTAACTATATAACATGTAAGCATTCAGTATAATATCCATGTGGTTGGTATGGTTGTCACAAGGCCTAACAACTTCTTGGATGTCAGAAATTTTACAATAGTAATAATATGTAATATTATGGTCAGAAGATGTATCGTATTTCATTTAACTTCTATACTTCCATTACATTGGCTCCCGATATTGAAATAGTAACATTTTTGCTGAGGGTGATTAGGTTGCTTTTTGTGCCTGGTAATACCAGTATCAGTTAATTTGAGACTAGAATCGATTTCGGAGTCGGAGTTACCTGAAAACCGATCAACTCCGCACCCCCTAGTAGTGAGTTTGACAATGTTCCTGTTCATGATCATAAACAGCTAGGCAGTGGAGCAGATTTACATTATTTAATGTCAGAGGACATTTATTAAGAGAGCAAAGCTTGGCATAAGGCTACGCTTTTCCGGAGGTTTTAATCGCCGTCTACCTGAACGCTTTATTGCCCCTTTCCTATGTATTCTGCGTTATTGGTTACGCCCCATTGAAACCCTCTCAACCAACCGCCCATGCGTAGCGCTATCTGTTGATGAACTCCGGGGAGGCTTATCCAGGGAGGCTTCAAATGTCATACTTGAGGTTGAGATAGAGTTAAATGAGTTGAGATCGAACGAAATGCAAAACTCTCTGAAAACTAAACACGTCAACCAGGCTCGTTCATACCAAATTATATTCTCAGTAGGTTTTCGGATATCATTAAAAACTGAATGACAAAACCAATACTAATAATGAGGTAGCTTTAACGTGGGTTAATATAAAACAAAACAATAAACGGGACCAAGAAGCGGGTACTGGGTAGTAGATCCACTATCGTTGGATCTCGAGTTGAGTCGACCACAACAAATTTCTGCTGGGCAGTGGGCACAGTTCTATTCTTGACATGAGTTTAAAGGGAGTATGCCTACTCTTTTGGAATGACAAATATATTTGTATTACGGTAAGAAGCTATTGGTTTGATCATTGGTTACGATCAATTTCACGTCTGGAGCCCCTTTAGTTGAATTTGTACTTATATTCTGCTATGCATTTGTTTTGTTTCAAAACTCCAAAAACTCCGATCGTCAACATAAACAGCGTAGTAGCGAAGACTGTTACCTATAATAGGCGCACTAAAGACGATAAACAAACCCTTTATGAGCAGATGTAGTGCGTTTGTTTACAGTGATCAAGGATCTGTTCGGCACGCTGTTATCAGTGCTGCCGAAGTTGTTTTCTATTGGCCAGAGCTAAAAACAATATATGCTAGCGTCTGTAATTTAAAGAGCATTATGCTTCTCAGTAGCGAAACTCTCTGGCGGATCCATCGATAATATAAATACTCTCCCAGTATGTGAATTGGCAGACTTTGAAATATCTCAGTCATAACTAGTGAATCTGGGGAAATGAAGCATATGGCTAAATCAGAAAAATCATAGTTCTACAGACTAGTGTCAACAACTACGCAATGACCAATGTGAGTATGGGCAACAACTTCTTTAGTAATGGAGTTGTGGCTTGCTAACCTACTCTTTTTGGTTATGTCCAAAATGTATGTCTATTACTGGTAATGAAGCTTATTTGGTTTGATATTGGTTACTCTCGATAAATTTTTCACGTCTGCGAGCGCCCTTTAGGTGGTGACAATTTGTTCATATATTGCTGTTATGCATGTTGTTTTTGGTTTCAAAAGCACCATCACTTGGAATGGAGCGCAAAACTAATGCAACTTATTAACTAGAGTACAAGCGAGAGATGTTACCTTTTAAATTGGCGCACCCATAAAGACAATAAAGAACCCCAAATACACGATAACATTGTTAATAAATAGTTATCGAGGTCAATACCTGTTCGGCTAGTCTGCATATCAGTTCAAGCGCACAGAGTTCCTGTAAGTTTCCATTATAATACGCAAACATGTCGCTAACAATAAATGTGCGTCGTAATTTAAGAGCAATGATTCTAGTAGCGAAAGCTCTCTGGCGAATATCGATAATTTTGTGATGCCAGCATGATCTTGGCGAATTTGGAATATCTCAGGAACTAAAGTGAATCTAGAACTAGAGTGAAATGAAAATGTGAACAACTCCACATGACCGATGTGAGTAGGCACACTCCCTTTAATCATGGAGAACGCAGTCATGCTGATATTTTCTCTAATTTATATTCTTAGTTTTCCTACTTATCACCCATGACAACATTAAATGCGCATTGCGCAGGACTCCATAGCCAGCTCGAACAGAGTTGATGGACTGTCTTCTTTTTTTTCGCAGTCGATTGCACGACAAAGAGCATTTAATCCACACATCGTAATAGTCCGTCAACAATGCCACATCAAAAGCGAGTGCTGAGCCGCAATGGCCAATAACCATATATAAGACATCGTCTCCTGTCTTGAGTTCTGGCCAGGTTCTGAGGTTCTGCCTTGCGATTTCACCGACATGCGATTAAGTGACTGGCGTTTCCTAACGGGTGGAGCTATACTAACGATTAAGTGAGTCGCAAGCAAATGATTACTAAATATGTTCATTTAATTACACATTAAACGTTAACTGGCATTACCTTTCTGCAATGCGTAGCTGTCAATATCAGAGACAGGCACCCACCTTCATTTGATCCGGTGTTCTAGCATAAAACTGCAGCTAACATATCTCAATTGAGCTAATCGTTACACCTAATAAAACTACTCTGGCGAAAGTAAGTCACCACCTTCCTGGCTGATTCCCAGGACCTGCGAGACAAACTCCCACTCCTAACCGGACGGCAACTGCAGAATAAACAACGAAATAAGCGCCGTCGGCCAGAAGCGGGGCAGCATTCCCAGCCCACTGACACCATTCCTCTGCTGTTCCCTCCATCGCCCTGGGACGTTCGTACCAGCCGGCGCACTGTGCTGTGAGGACGCGGCGTTTCCGTGGACCTGCAGGGGCCGGGTCACACGGGCACCGGAGCATCTCACGGTGTCGAACCTGCCGCCGCCAGCCGTGTCCAGCAAACAGCGGCGTACCGAGGACCCTCCACGTCGTCTCGAGACGCCCTCAGCGCCTCATTACCCACCGGCCGAGTGTTTCTCCACATAAACATGTTTAGCACCCGCCGCCGGTTCACACCTCCCCACACACCCGGCCGCCCATTGGCCGACCGGTGACGTCACGGGCCACTAATGACGTCACTCGCCGAGCTGCGGTAAACACGGGCGCGGCCCGGAGAGCGAAAGTGCGGTCCGGATCGCGGCCGGCGCAGGTTCGAGACTCTCGAAACGCAACGCTGCGCGGACAATGGCGTGAAGCGCGACAACAAAACACTCGGCGGCGCGGCGGCCATGCAGCTCTCGCGGTGACGATGTCAGTCGGGGCGGACCGGACCGGGAGCGGGTGCCGACTCCCGAGCACTCGAACCGGGGCGTGGGAGGGGAGGAGGGGTGGCCTACACCCCGCCCCGCCGGGCCCCGCCCGGACAGGAGGTCCTCAGCGGCGACACCAGCAGCCAATCGTCGGCACAAACAGCCCCCGGTGCAGGACAAATACGAGCACGGCGGCCTACAACCCTGCCACCCAAGAGCACCTTGTGTGGTCCGGACGCCGGTGTTAATCGGAGGCGGCTCCCAGCGGGCAATCGGGGCTCCCAGCGGCAGAAGGCTCTCGGCAGGCGAAACCCGAAAACAGACTGATCTCCTGCGCTCAGACTAGTCATACAGCGGTCATAAACACGCTTTGACAGGAGATCACCAGCAACACTCGAAGTTCAGACCTGTGTGAGCAACTCCAGTGTGGGTGAAACCCATTGCCGTCGGCATGTCCAGCGACCGGCAGCGGATAAAACCCAGAGTATGTAGCCGATGTATAGCTACGTGTCCAGCGCCCGGCAGCGGATAAAACCCAGAGTATGTAGCCGATGTATAGCTACGTGTCCAGCGCCCGGCAGCGGATAAAACCCAGAGTATGCAGCCGACGTAATAGCTACGTGTCCAACGCCCGGCAGCTCACCGTTGTAGGTTCCCTGTCAGTGCCTGTCCTGGCCAGCGTGCCAGCCAAACTGCTCCGAACTACTTACCGTTGTAGGTGCCCTGCCAGTTGCCGGTCGGACCCTGGCCCATCAGCGGACCGCGAGGCCCGCCGGTCATCAGCGGGGGCACGCTGTTGTAGCCGCCGGTGCAACACTCTGAGGAGCGCTGGTGGAACCTGCGGGCAGATGACCAGACGGGTCAGACAGGGTCAGGGAAGGGTCAGGAGAGGGCAGGGAGGGTCAGGGGGCACTCTGAGACCGCTGGTGGAAACCGCGGGAGAGACAGACGGGGGTCAGAGAGGGCCAGGGAGGGTCAGGGGAGGGTCAGTGGGAGGGTCCAGGGGAGGGTCAAGGGGAGGGTCAGGGGAGGTCAGAGGAAGGGTCAAGAGGAAGGTCAGGGAGGGTCAGGGGGGGAATCAGGGGAGGGTCAGAGGAGGGTCAGGGGAGGGTCAGAGGAGGGTCAGAGAGGGTCAGGGGAGGGTCAGAGGCCACTCTGCGACTGCTGGTGGAACCCCTGGAACAAGACAGCCGGGGCCAGAGGCGGGGAAGTCGTGGGCCGGGGTGGATTAGAGGCATATCACCATTTACAACATCTGAACTTCAGAGCCAAAGAGCAGAAAACATTATCGCCAGCGAAGAAAAACACTATCGCCAGCGATTTGCCGCGGCAGGCACAGAGAACGGCCAGACGGCACAGTTAAACGAGTGCAGACTGTCCGTACGGCGTAGTCTGGTGCAGTTACATGAGCTACTCTGGTATAACTGATCACCTACAGCCGATCAGTCCTGGATCAACGGACTGCTAAGTGCAAAGCGTTCCACTTAAGCCACGTTCTGGGAAAGGTTAAGAGGATTTAGTATAGTAGTGGATTAATGGAGCATTAACGGAATAACCAAAGGCGAGGTAGGAAATGTCAGCGTGCGGAGAAAATAAGGCGACAGCTTAATTTCATTGTTTTATATAATGCTGTTGTAATTCATTCACTTCCCTCACTTTTATGCTCCAGAAAATGGCCCAGTTCCTAGTCCTACCCCATCCTCCTACCCTAACAAAACCGAACAGAACCAGCCGCTTCTCTCCACTCCTCTCCTCCTCTCTCCTTCCATCCCTGCCTGGCTGCCGAGCCTGCCTTGCGGGTGCGGAGCGGCCGGGGCGGGTCAGCCGCCGCACCCCTCGGGCCGGTCCGCTCCGGCCCGGCGGCGCGTGTAGGCCGTGTTGACTCAGATGACGGCCGCTGCGGACACTGGTCACGGCAGCGCGGCCACAGCGCCGCCGGCTGTGTACCCCTGACAGCCGGCGTGCGGCCCGCGCCCGACGAGGTGTCGCTGAGAGCACTCCCAGCACTCCCAGCGACGGCTGCAGGCCTGACAGAAGCGAACCAGCAGCGCAGAGACAGCAGCGCAGAGACAGCGGGGCAGCGACGGCGGGGCAGAGACAGCGGAGCAGCGACAGCGGGGCAGAGACAGCGGGGTAGAGACAGCGGGGCAGCGACAGCGGGGCAGAGACAGCGGGGCAGCGACAGCGGGGTAGGCAGCGGGGAGCGACAGCGGGGCAGAGACAGCGGGGCAGAGACAGCGGGGCAGAGACAGCGGGGCAGAGACAGCGGAGCAGCGACAGCGGGGCAGCGACAGCGGGGCAGCGACAGCGGGCAGCGACAGCGGGGCAGCGACAGCGGGGCAGCGACAGCGGGGCAGCGACAGCGGGGCAGCGACAGCGGGGCAGCGACAGCGACAGTGGAGCAGCTGGCGGGGATCGAGGGATGTTTGTAGCGTACCCACAAGTGGTGGTAGCGGGACACTTGTCACTATCCACACTTTACCTAGCGGGACGAGTCAAATGTGAGGAACGATGCAGTTGATTTGAGAGCTTTCTTTATATGACCTTTCACTAACACCAACGTCCTGTCATCCTTCCTATGATTCGTTTCATTCACCATAATCACCAATCAAAGCTAAAAGAGGAGCACACTGCTCCACCACGCCGCCCCGTTACCGCCGAGATGGGTGCCAGGGATCTGTTGGCTCCTGGGTTTACCAACTGATGCGATGTAGCGCCGATATTACAGCGCAGAAGCTCGGCTAGGCCACCAGACTAGGCGCTGCCACTCCACGAATCCACTCGATAGCAGTCGCTCCAGATTACCGCGCTCAGGGGATCAAAATATCCCACGAACACATGTGACTGGCCACAATGACATATACGGAGCGAGGCTCTGCACAGCAGCCATTTGATCCAAGTCAGCCGGGCGATACAACTGTCTTAGTGAACGGCTGTCGAAGGCGGCTGAATGGTTAATTGCTACGTGCAAAATACACAAGTCATTCTCCCATACAATCGACACAACCAGGCATTCATTGTGAGTGTCGCCCGATGACAATGCCGAGAAATAATTCAGTTCACAATGTCTGTCCCGATGTTACTAAGGGGACGCCCATAATACTACGTTAAGCGTCGAGTCCCACCCGAGGCCTTGTGCACACGACGCGTGTCTTTGCATGCCCATCATAGGAACAAACACCGACAAAAGCAGAACGCTGACCACCAGCCACCGGTTCACGGGAAACCCACCAACTGAATCCTCTGAGTACTGAGTCAACACAGCCGCGCCAGGCAGGGCCGGGCCAAGCCTGGCTGGGATACCCACAGTTCTGACATTCTGACAGTTCTGACAGTCAGCCTGACAGGGTGACGGCGACGCCGGGACCGTCGGCCAGCTGTGCCGGCGCCCCGTCACGACAGAGGCCGCGAGCCCGCCGCCTGATATCATCCTCCGAGCAAACAGCGAGGCGCAGCACCCGCCGCCGCGCGTGCGATGAGAGTGCGCTTTGCGGTCACAAAGGACGCCTGTGCGCGGCGACAGGCCGGTCACCGCCCAGACCAGACAGAGCGCAGGGAAACACTGCCATCTGTCGGACGGCAGGGAAGTTTGAATACACGACGATGACGGAAGATGGCGCGATATGTGAACAAACCTGAGCGACAGAAGATGGGTCGACCGGGGAGATTCTAGGCCCTTGATAGCGGACACGATATGCATGGGACCGATTAACGGAAACTAAACCGCACGCTTTAAACCACACCAACACGACTTCGTACCCCAGAAGCCGGACCACTGTCGCATGACTTCGGACTACTCCAGACGCCTTCTGTCGTCACCTCCCTCACCCTGTCGTCACCTCCAGCCACTCGCTCTCAGATGACTTACCCGACCATGCGGTGTCCAGCGCGGCCTAGCGACGCCACAGTGTTGGAGCGCACCATGCCGACCTGGGGCCGCCAGCGCCGTGACGCCGCCGCCGCCAGGTCCTGCGGCTTCAGCACCCTCGGAGGAGAGCTGCGGGAGAGAGAGCAGGGGCATTAGGTGGGTTACATGGCTGCATGGTACAGCCTCGAGACACAGCCAGAAACGAGATATATCCTAACAATATATTTAACAATAGCTGTGATGAAGATGATTGGGGCTTAAGGGCGCCGCAACAATAGCTGTGAACAGTGAAATCGTTATCATTGCTGTGCTGGTCATTGTGCATTTTATAGAACGTCGTTGGCGGTGGTATATGCTAAGTTCAGCAACGCAATAAGCGCCTTATTGATTTCGCCACACAATGCTTAAGTTGAGCTGAAGTGTAAACATTTCTATCGTACTTTCATGTGTCCAGAAGTCGGGCTGGATGAAAGTTTGACACGGAGCGCACGTCTAAATTGGTAATGCGATACAACGATCATGGGTGTTTATCAGATGCAGTTGTATCCATCACTTCAGCATATCGCCTGTGTGAGACCTATTCTGAAACTACCAATCCACCTAATTGCAAGACTAAAATTCAATCAAATCATCACATGTGCTCGCGTGAGCCTACTATTCGTTTGACATTTTCAGTTGTTCCACTAAAGTTAAGATAAACGAGTTTATTCCGACATCAAGTGAATATATACACGTTTCTTTCTGATACTATATAATAGTATCTTACTCCAAAATTATGCAAAGATAACACCAAACCCGTATGACACATTGCAAATAATCTATCTATATTTTGACAACTGCTGGGGATGGATTTGTCAATGCCATTCAATAACAAACAAACCAGCTGCTAACGCTATAAGTTACTTGTATCACATATACAAATGTCAGAACATGCATTGTTCAATTAGCTTCAAACGCGTAAATATCGAATAATTTCACATAACTTTATTCACTTTTACTTAAACCAGACAACCTACATGTAATCAATTAGTGTCTCCCTATATTCAAAAAATTAATATAATTTGACGCTATCGCTAACCCAAATGCACTATCGATTGCCATCGCCAGTGGCTATCAGTAGTAAGTGGAGGCGGCTGTTGCAGAAGATGAAGAGGCTTCGAAATGGAGAACACCAGGGGGCGCAGGAGGATATTACGGTCAGGACACGGCCCGTCACAGGGTCAGGTAGTCACAAACGGACAGTCGTGCTCCACTCAGAGTCGGCGAGTCAATTTAAGCGCAAAGTCGACTCGAATCAGAGACTCAGACGAGTCAACTCTCTTGTTAGGGATGAGTTGTAGCAGCATCGCAGCTATGACAAACGAGTTACAGCAAATGGGCGCTGCTCAGGAATACTCACATGGCGTCAGGCAGCTTCTTGGCCGGAAAGACGTAACCCTCGGGGAACTGCGGATCACGGAACCCGCACCTGCCGACACAGGTCACACAGGGGTCACACATATGTGGGCAGGTCACGGAGGTATATCGCGAAAGCGGGCCGGAGTTACCAGAGATGGACCAATCACGGGTTCAACTGTTTAGCGCCACATAACAGCGGGCTGTAACTGAAGTCGACAAATATAACACTCAGTGTGCAGAAGGGTCAATTCAGCTAATAAATTCATCATAATTCAGCTGAGCTCGACTCAGTTAAGCTTGCCAGACCCGTTTGAGCTCAGTCCAGCTCAGTTCACCCCCTTTTTATCCCAGCTCAGTTCACGTAAGCCCTGCTCGGTAGATATCCGCTCGACTCGGCTCACTTCATCTCAGTCCGATGTAGCCCATCCCAGCTCAGCCCAGGCCAGCCCAGCTCAGCCCAGCTCAGCTCAGCCCAGACTCAGCCCAGCTCAGCCCAGCTCAGCCCAGCTCAGCCCAGCTCAGCCCAGCTCAGCCCAGCTCAGCCCAGCTCAGCCCAGCTCAGCCCAGCTCAAGCCCAGCTCAGCCCTAGCTTCAGCCCAGCCTCAGCCCAGCTCAGCCCAGCTCAGCCCAGCTCAGCCCCAGCTCAGGCCCAGCTCAGCCCAAGCTTCAGGCCCAGCTCAGCCCAGCCCAGCCCTCCCAAGGCCCAGGCCCAGGCCCAGCCCAGCCCAGCCCAGCCCAGCCCAGCCCAGCCCAGCCCAGCTCAGCCCAGCTCAGCCCAGCTCAGCCCAGCTCAGCCCAGCTCAGCCCAGCCGACCGGCGGCTGTGTGTGTACTCACGTGACCACCTGGTTGTTGTGGAAACTCTTGACCAGCGGTATGGGAGAGGTGACGTCTGCCCCCTGATCGATCAGGTCTCCCGCCGGCATCAGAGTGCCGCTCATCCTGCTGAACAGCTCAGGGTTGGCCTCCACACTCTCCTGTGGATAGTGGACAGGTCAGGTCATAGGTAAGGTCATCTGCTAAACAGCTCAGGGTTGGCCTCCATATCTCCTGTGGATAGTGGACAGGTCATGTCATAGGTAAGGTCATCTTGCTAAACAGCTCAGGGTTGGCCTCCATACTCTCCTAGTCCTGTGGACAGTGCTCAGGTCAGGTCATAGGTCAGGTCATCTTGCTAAACAGCTCAGGGTTGGCCTCCACACTCTCCTGTGGATAGTGGACAGGTCAGGTCAGGTCACAGGTCAGGTCATCTAACCAAACAGGTCAGGGTTGGCCTCCAGATACTCTCCTGAACATCTAAGCCCTAACACATATAATTTGATCTGTAATTAATCATACAAATATAAAAACAGCCCCGAAATATATCCATCCTAAAATTATATCATTCTTGTACACAGAAGTTAGAGCAGCAGTATCCCCTGCCTAGGTTGCCCTCAATCAACACCCCTCATATCCCGATATGTGTACATCTCCTTCAGCAGCTGGTAGCCAGGGTGCTGGCTGCCCTATACCCCCCCCCCCTCGCACACCGTTGGCCGTTGTACAACGCACAAACGCCACAGTCCCTTCAGCAGCTGGTAGCCGGGGTGCTGGCTGCCCTCTACCCCCTCTCACCGTGCTGGCTGTGTACATCTCCTTCAGCAGCTCGTAGCCGGGGTGCTGGCTGCCCTCTACCCCCCTCTCACCGTGCTGGCTGTGTACATCTCCTTCAGCAGCTTGTAGCCGGGGTGCTGGCTGCCCTCTACCCCCCTCTCACCGTGCTGGCTGTGTACATCTCCTTCAGCAGCTCGTAGCCGGGATGCTGGCTGCCGATGAACAGCCGGTCGTCGCCGCGCACGTTCCTCCTCTTCTCGTCCTCGGTCAGCAGGTGGTAGACGGACTTGAGCGCCGCCTTTAGCCGCACCTCAGAGACGAACGGCAGCAGCGCGACGCCCTGCCACGCGAACTTCTTGCCGTTCAGGTCGATCTTGAAGTCGATCGGGTAGAAGTCGATGATGGGCGAGTGCTGTCGACGGAGCGAGGCAGGTAGAGAGGGGACAGGTCATAAGTGGGCTGACATAGTTCACAAAGCTGTTTTAACATCAGATTCAACAGCGGTACCATCAATAAGCTGATATTTGGGCTTTCGGGAGCCTTAACTGTTAAGGTATATGGTCCAAAAATCATCAGACCACCACGGCATCCTCCCCCTCAATCCCACCGCCTTGTAAGCACTGTAAAATAGCACAATGGCACCGCTTCCCATTAAGCCCCACCCCACCTCCCTCTATAGCCTACACAGCTCTCTATAGCCCCCCTCTACGACCAACCCTTCACTCACCGGGTCCATCATGAGCTCGCCCCAGGGCTCGGGCACATGCGACCTACTGGCCGCAGGGAACACGCTCATCAGCTGTTCCAGCGGCTTGAACGGCGCCGCCAGCGTGAACTCGGGCCGCATGTCGCCGATGTTGACGAAGTCGGAGGCGAACGGCGCGTAGTGGTACGGGAAGTACCACTTCCACGAGGCGCAGCCCTGACGTCGGGGAGAGGGGCACAGGTTAGGCACGTCCAGGGTAGAGGGGGGACAGGTCAGGCACAGTACCGCCGTCGGGTGGGGGGAGGAGGAGGCACAGGTCAGGCACAGTATCACTGTTCAGAGTGAGGGCACGGGTCAGACCAAACCATTGACAGAGGAGCCATACAATGAACAACGTGGAGTGACTGGCTATAACGCCTGGCTATCCACCATAAACATGGCAAGTTTACACGTCATTTGGGTACGTATTCCGATATTTACACTACATCGTCTACCGAGGCAGCCGGATCGCACGGAGGCCACCATACCTGGTAATAGTAGCGCAGCACCCAGCAGAGGCCCAGCACGTACTCCCGGGCCAGCTGGTGGCGGAACTCAGTGTTGCCCTTGAGCACGTCAAACTTGGACTCGTAGTACCTGACGAGAGAGGACGGGGGAAGAGTCGGTCACGCGCGCTGAGCCTTCGTTTCCGGAGGAGGGGGGGGGGGGGGCACAACGAGAGGAGAGAACAGTATTTGGTCGTGCTGATGTACACCGGTAATGGAGAACATCATTAACTCACAGTACCTAAATAGACACACAGAAATAGCAAACTCACAGATCTGTCCTCGCAAAATGGGTTGAAGGGTTAAACTACAACACAGCAAAGCCCAGACACAGTATGCATTCACTGTTAATCCACAAACTGTTGAAGCTGAGTATAAATGAATTCCGATGAAGCGAAGTCGACAAGTTGCTCCGGGTCCATTTAATGCTAGGATACAACGTCGCCTGACCTCAGATGACCTCTGACCTGTCCTTGAAGCCGTCCTCCCAGAGCCGGACCTCGTCCGGTGTCTCCTCCTCGCTGTCTTCGTCGTGAGCGCGCTTCTGGCCGGTCGGCGCCGACTGATGAATACCGAACACAGGTCAGGTCAGGTCAGGTCAGACAGGTCAGGTCAGACGGGTCAGGTCAGACGGGTCAGGTCAGACGGGTCAGGTCAGACGGGTCAGGTCAGACGGGTCAGGTTCAGACGGTCAGGTCAGGACGGGTCAGGTCAAGACGGTCAGGTCAGGACGGGTTCAGGTCAGAACGGGGGTTTCAGGTCAGACGGGCAGTCAAGACGGGTCAGTCAGACGGGTCAGGTCAGACGGGTCAGGTCAGACGGGTCAGGTCAGACGGGTCAGGTCAGACGGGTCAGGTCAGACGGATCAGGTCAGACGGATCAGGTCAGACGGGTCAGGTCAGACGGGTCAGGTCAGACGGGTCAACAGCACGACAGCAGCCGTCACAGTATGGCACCCTACCAGGCACCACCCTGCAGGTCCGCGATTTTTAGGGACACATGAGTCATTGCTTGGCACCTGCTTCTGACCTTATACCTATACCAGTAACGCCAGTTCGCCTTAAGCTGGACAACATTCTATCAGCATAATATAATTATACTATGTCAGCATTACAATTATACTATATCAGCATTGCAATTATACTATATCAGCATTACAATTATACTATATCAGCATAACAATTATACTATATCAGCATTACAATACCAACAGCTGATCGCCTAAAATCGACAGAAACAGCAGTCAGAAGGCTTCCCGGGGAAGGAAGACGCCGTCCCACTGTCCGGCCGCAGCAGCTGAACTCACACTGTCAATGATGCGGTTGTTCTCCGGCTTGAACTGCGACTTTGAGGCGATCTGCTCCATTCGGACCTGGTAGGACTCCTTCCGAGCGTTCTCCACAGGCTGCACGGCGCCACCGACCGCCTGCCGACGATAGATCAGGGCAGGTCAGGACTGGACGCCGCGAGGGCAGGACCAGTCAGGGCGGCCGCGCAGCTGATTGGGCAAGAAGGCTACTGGAAAGTCATACATTTCATGCCTCACCGGACTGCTGTATGGCAATGTGATATATGACTAAATCTGACTAATATCAAACACATGTGGTTCTCAGCTAGGCATACGAGGCGAGAGTAAGCTGACAGGCTGAGGCCTCCCTCACGTTCCTCCCCGGCGCGTCCCACCTGCGGGGCAAACTGTCCTCGGAGGTGCTTCCTTTCCTCTGCCTCGCGCTTCTGGCGGCGCTGCGCTTTGTTGCGGGAGCGGAACGAGAGCTCGCGCCGCTGGCGGGACTTGAAGATGTCGTCCTCCATCTGGCCGAGGTCCTGCATGATGAGCTGCACGCGCTCCAGGTTCACCCGGCCGCTGTTGGTCAGGAAACCCTGCAAAAACAACACAGCCGTAGCGTGTTAATGTGAGTCATTTACGCATACGAAGAGTCTTAGCTGGCTACACTGCTCTCCAGGGTACTCAAAAGCCAATCAAGCCACGTCTAATTCAGCCGGGAACTGATGTTAATAACTGCTGGACACCACTCGGCACTCGGTGGTGTGAACTGGGAACAGCTGAGGTTACTGCCCACCACTGAATTTCCAGCAAGTTCAGTCAGCAGCAAAACATAAAATGATAACCGAAACAAACTTAATACAATTACAATGAGGTAATCTAATACCGAGGCCGCAGGGCACGACACTCGAGTCTCCACCCAGAACATTTTCATCAGAAGACTGAGTAATCAAAACCAGCAGCCTGTCAACTGACAATCACAGGCATCGCCGCCCATTCCCTGGCTGTATGGCTGGAGTTCCACCCGTCTGTGGCGTGTCGCCGTACTGACCCCGGTCTTGTAGACGACCTGCTTGTAGAGGTTGATCAGCCGGTCGATGGCGCCCTCCCTGATCTCCAGCGACGGCAGGTGCGGCAGGAAGTCGTTACCGACGAAGAAGCACATGAACACCCAGTCGTCGATGGCCCGCTCGAAGTCGTACTGCGGACACAGGACACAGGACAGAGGACAGACAGGTTAGTCTGATGGCTCGCCACACTGGATGATGATCCGGGCGATAAGAGTGCAAAGACGATACGGTACGGTAGCGAGATGCAAAGCGATGAGAAGAAAGATACAACCGAGTCTAGCGGCAGGCCAGAAAATAATGGACTGTTGCATGGCACAGGGAAAGCAGAGGATAAGCAGACATGTCGAAACACCTCAGTGAAAAATAGAGATATGGATACGAGATGTTATCTGAGGATAAAAGACACATTTTGAAATAAAGCAAAGTTGCTTGATTTCAAATGTGCCTCTTTTTCAAATAAGCTTACTTAAAATGTGATTTATTTGATGATCATTGGGGTTTTAGGGCGGACCGACAGCGAATGTCACCTTTATTTAAAATGCATCAGTTATAATAAAATGAGCTAAACAGATGCAGCAACCTCTACTTAAACAAGTGCAGTCAACCGCATCAAGACACGATTGAACCACATGAAACCTTTAACAACACTGTTAACTGTTATTTCCAAATGTCCTGACCGAGAAATGCCAAATAATAACCTCGCTGACAAGACACACAAACCATGTGCCGCGGCCGGCACGTCCCCGATGCGCCGCACGCCACACCGCGCGAATCGCTGACCTGGAAGGGCAGGTTGGGCATCTCCAGCTCGCGCTCGAGGTACTCTCTGAGCACGTTGAGCCGGACGAAGATGTACTGCGTCTCTGCCACCACCTGCTGCGGCAGCTCGTCGTGCTCGCCCTGCTTCTCACGCACGTTACCCACGCACTCCTTCATCTCGTGACCTGACCGCGAAGAGGAGAGAGACGGGGTAAGACGTGGACGTCACTGGACTGAACACGTCGTCATTGGGACTCGTGCCATACCGATCCAACCTATGCCATCTCATCCCAACCAAACCATCTATTTACATTTAATCTCGATCCCTGTCTTGATATTTTCCTCATCTCCCCCCGTCCCCTTCCATCCTGTCCATCCTCCCCCCGCTGCCCCCTGTTCCTACACACTGACCAATCTGTCCGCAGATCTCGCAGGGCCGCGGCTGGTTCGGCTTGAACTCCTCCCTGATGATGGTGAAG
The DNA here is from genome assembly GCA_014673585.1 of Semibalanus balanoides. NCBI lineage: Eukaryota > Metazoa > Arthropoda > Thecostraca > Balanomorpha > Balanidae > Semibalanus > Semibalanus balanoides. The sequence continues at coordinate 7,983 of VOPJ01007158.1, read as the reverse complement.
TTGGGCTCGTGGGTGGCCAGACCCAGCATGATGAGGTCAGCGTCCGCTCCGCACAGCACGTGATGTGTGTTCGGGTCGTGAGCCGGACTCGCTGAAAACGGCGCGCGAAGGTGAGTGAAGATCTCAGTTAGGTCAAAACTAGGACTGCAGTGAGACCCTCGAACAATATGTGAAGACTGAAGCAGAGCTTTCACAGATGGCCAGTCAGGGACGGTAAGCGTGTCGGGATCTCCTGACACAAACCTGACCCCACCAGATAATCTGACACGGGACTCAGTAACTTTGACAATCCACACCGCCAGATAATCTGACACGGGACTCAGTGACTCTGACACTCCACACCGCCAGATAATCTGACACGGGACTCAGTAACTCTGACACTCCACACCGCCAGATAATCTGACACTCCACACCGCCAGATAATCTGACACAGGACTCAGTGACTGACACTCCACACCGCCAGATGATCTGACACAAGACTCAGTGACTCTGACACTCCAAACCGCCAGATAATATGACAAAGGACTCAGTGACTCTGACACTCCACGCCGCCAGATAATCTGACACAGGACTCAGTGACTCTGACACTCCATACCGCCAGATAATCTGACAATCCACACCGCCAGATAATCTGACACAGGACTCAGAGACTCTGACACTCCACACTGGCAGATAATCTGACACAGGACTCAGAGACTCTGACACTCCACACGCCTAGAATACAATCTAGACACGTGTGGATCTCAAGGGACTCTGACACTCGGAGAGCCACACGCAGATAATTATGGATCAACGTAGGGAAAATAAATCCCAGCTGACTCGTGACACTTCCACACCGTGACATGAACAATAACCTGACACGGAACTTCAGTGACTACTATACATCTCCATCACCGCCAGAATAATCTAACAACGGGATCTCGTGACTAATCCCGACACTCCACAATGAACGTGGCCAGATTTAATATGACCCGGGATCAGTTGAACTTCTGACACTCCACACCTGCCAGATAAATCTGACAACGGGACTCAGTGACTCCAACACTCCACACCGCCAGTATATATCTTTACACGGGACTGCAGGGAACCTGAACACCCCACACCGCCAGATTAATAAGACACGGGACTTCAGTATGACTTCGACATCTCCACATCCGGCAGATAATCTTAGTACAGCGGGACTCAGGGAACTTCTGACACGTATATTCAGACGAAGAGAGAAATGATGAGATATCAGATTCGATGCTTACCGACGAAAACCGCTCCAACAGCTGGGGCACTGACGGAGAACCATACATACATCAAATAAGTAGGGGTCACTAAACCCTGTCTGGAAGTGAGCATGCTCTTTTGTGACTGTGAAAATATGCGTTTTGATGAATTTGATGAATATTAACAAAGTTATTTTTGGCCATGTGTATAAAAATAAGTATAGGGAAGAGTGCCACTCAGCAACACCCCTTTTGTAAAATCAGTCTAGTGGCTTTGTGTTTTGTCCTGGAGATCTGAAACTTCGTCTAGAAATTACTTACTAAAATGCTAAGGATTAGCCATTACCAAATTAATTTAACTCAATAAAAAAAATTGAGTTATAAACCAATTTCATTTGTTGGACCTAACTGTTCACTGGTGGGCATGTGTATCCATCAGTGAACAGGGGAGGTTCCACCAGTGAACAGGGGGGTTTCAACCAGTGAACAAATGACTTTCACCATGAATAGGTGGGCGTTTTGTTCTTTGCTGATGCTCACTTGATACTTGGTTGACAATCCATTGACACTCGTACACTTGAAAATCTCTGTGGCACTCTGAAAAATAAATAAAACAGCTACAATCAAACAAATTATAAGTGTCAAATTCAAGAAACGATTATCTACACAAAATTCTTCACATGGACACGGTCCAAACTGATAAGGTGCTAATAATGTCAAAGTAAACAATAAAAGATAGCGTTGACCTAAGGTAATATAAACGAACGATTATGCTGGAAAGTCATTTTAGGAGCGTTTCGGCAACAAGCACAAAAAGCAATCAGCATTGAATGCTGTAACGAGAGAGGGTCCTCATAGAACGTGAGGATTTCCTTGGTCTTGGCCGTGAAGCCTTTTGTGGAGTTTATTAGCCTAACCAATATATCTTCTGCATTCACAGTTGAAAAGTTCAGGTTTTCCGGAAAGAAGATCCACCAGTGAACAGGTGTGGTCCGCCACCCTTTCACTGGTAGGTCATTCACATATTTGGTAAAATCAATTTTGAGGGACAAAAGCAAAATGGCTGTCTGCAACTCTGACATTCACTAATCACTTCAATGACACGCAAATGGTGTCAACTAAAAGTTATTTTACTAAATATAAAAATATTACGATTTCTGAAAGCAAAAACCGCTAATCGAAAATAAAACGGAAAACGCAAAAAATAACTGTTTGCTATCCTGATCAGAATCAAATGAAACAGAAACGTTGCGTTACACTTTAAAACATATCGCTTTGAGTCGCTTATACCACAGACTACTACGGATAAATTATCAACTTGACTATATAGATAGCGGGATGATTACTTAGGCACCATGTTCGCTGGTGGGCACTCTCCCCTACTATTCAAAAATCGGTCAAATCTTGGACATTTTTGGCCTCAGCCAAAATCGGTCAATATTTGGACAACCAAAATGCCTCCTGATTGGTATTGGATTGGTTTTGGTCAGGACATTTTGGGAAAATGACATCACTAGTCTTTACCACATCGAAACCAGCCCGACCAGCCCGTGGCCACCACCCGTCCGAATCAGTTTTGTGCAGTGTCCTAGAGAAGGGCAGTTTGGGTGTGAAACAACATCCACTGGATTATAATTTTCCACTCCTTTTCCCTTGTTTTGCGGAGAATATTCCACTCCCTGGGGAAATATCTACTCATAATATTAACATTGTTGCCCCCTCCCCTGGTTATCAAGTTAAACATCTTATACTATGATGATGATTGTTTTTTATGGGCGCGCCAACAACGAAGGCTATATCGCGCCCGTAACTAACATCTTATACTAATATTGTTGTGAAATTACGGTGCTGGTGGTCATTTGAAGCTCAAAATTGTATTTCATGTGCTCCTTCCATGCTCCACTTTGTCACTCCATATATAATTTTGGGAAGAATTGTCCAGTTCCACTCCCCACACAAGCTCAAAACCAATAGCTGGTTCTGTGCTCCTTCCAGCGGCTGGTCCTCAAACGATGACTCCGCTGACTAACCTCTCTGCCGGCGGATGTAGTCCATGATCTTGTGTTCGCCCTCGCCGGGCACGTTGGCGTCCGACAGGATCACCTTGAGTCCCTTCCAGCCGGCGTCATGGTTCAGACGATCGTGCACGTAGAAGCACAGACACTTGCTCAGACGGTCCATGAACGGCGTGCCCTAACGAGACAGGTCCAGCCAGGAGGGAGGTCAGGTCAGGTCACGACAGGCGCAGTCAACGTCTGAGGTTAGGTGAAGAAAGTCAGATCAAATGGGATCATGATAAAACTGCAGCTCATCGTGGGCAAAGACAGCATGTGATGCCTACTATAAAAGTAAATGGTTAATAAAGTACATGTTAGCAAATGGGTGTAATGATACAAATATTATGAAATGTTTTACAAGTGATGACTTTCGATGATGATGATTGGAGTTTTAGGGCGGACCGACAGCTAAGGTCACATGGCACCCAAGTGATGACTTTTGCTTCCCCTTTTCACTTTCCAGCCATATACACAGAACCATGTTCTGACCACCATAACTGCAGCCCCACCCTCGGGTTAACAACACTGTCTGCTGTGACGCCGAGAGCCACTGACCGGGGTGATGCAGTTGCTGTCGAAGTGCTCGCCCTTGGGCTTGTCCGGCGGCAGGTCGACACCCTTGCTGCGAAGCTCGGCCTTGATGCGCGCCATCTCCTCCAGCTTCTCGCATGTCTCCTTGCTGGCACGGAAGCGGCGAGAGCGCTGCTGGTTCATCTTGGCGCGCGGCGCCTGTCAGGTACAGAGGGAGCAGGGCGGTCAGGGTCAGCCGGACAGCATTGTCATGTCGGGCCCCGTGCCACCGAGTCCAGAGCTATCGGGCCTTGTGGTCATAGCAGGTCGTCTAGTTATACTGAGCCTAGACATAGCTGACGCAGTCATGGACGGCCAAAAGCCACAGCTCTTGGCACAACAAACTGTTTATTTATTGGGGTTTAACACGCACACTGGAGAGGGGTATGTCACTAACACGCACTGGAGGGGGGCACTTTAGTGCCCCCCTCCAGTGCGTGTTATCTCAGAAAGTATGAGAGCTAGAAGGTCCAAACGTGCAGGGTAGGTAGGTGCTGTGATGATTTACATTCTCTGAAATTTTGATGACCTTAGGTCGATATCTTTAAGGTCAAACGAGGTCAAGAAGGTCAAATCGGGCCAAATGTCGCCATCTTTGGGATTTTACCTCTATGACGTCACAGCAGTGTCCTAGGATTGAAAATTTTGGGAGTAAGGTGACACCCTACAAGATATAATATTCCACACCTTTTGCCCATTTTGAAGGGATATTTTCCACTCTTTTTCACCTTTGAGATTATTTTTTCACTTTTTTAATATGTAAAAAGCCAGAAGATTGATCAAGTTTTTTCATAGGAAAACAGGTAAATTCTTGAAAAAGGCTCTTTTAATTAGGTAAAATTTTATACTTTTTCTCCTGATTTTCAGTCTGAATTTTCCACTCTGCACCCTGGCTTTAAAGCAATCCTAGGACATTGCGTCATAGGTCAACAGCAATGTAACTGAAGTTCTGTTTGGGTATGAACATTGACATTGGCTACCAAATGGCGTTTGAATCATCCCGATCTGACTGTTGGTTCCGAAGATATCGCTTCGCCGACCTCGATACTGGCCGCCATTTTGGAATTTAAATCCATAACTGAAAAAATTACCAACCGATTTGGATATTTTTACTTCAAACGATCCACTATTGTGTTGCCGTAAATGTCGCACCAAACCACGCTGCCTGTGCAATGGAAAAAAACGCCATCACGTGGCTCATTTTTGACCCAGGTTAAATTTTACAGGAAGCGTTTTTTTCTGTTTTTTCTTTTCTGAACTTCTGAGTATCTAGTAATTTAAGTTATTTTTCTTATGCTCATATAATTGGACATGCTTACACATTTAATCACAAAATTTGATAAAATGCGCTTTATTGGATATATTATTAGCTGAATGGGTTTTTTGACGTCCTTGAGACGATGTGGCAAAACCCATCACAGTCCAGTCTATGGCTAAACCCACTACATCCATTATCGTTGCATGGCAAAACCCACTACAATATCCCAAACTCACTACTTGGACTACTGATGCATAACAAAGTCAGGGGGATACCACAATGTGGCGCCTTTTTTGCAAATAGCTGCTATCATGAATGATACATCAAAGAGCTAAATTGTTGATGTGTCGTAAACGATGCCTCACAGGGTTAAATGGCTTGCTTGTAACTGATTAATAATGGCTGGTAATGGTGACATTTATATGTCCCATTGCCTGCGACGTGTGTCATACTACTGGTAAGCATAACCAAATGAACAGACAAACGGTTTGATTTGGCTTGGTGCCGCCTATCGTTACATATCATGTCTTGGTTAGTCCTTCGTATTCAAGCATTACTGGCCGTCAGCACTGTGCTTTTCCTCAGTTGGTGTGAAATAACAAACTGTGATCGGTCTACTATTTATTAGACACCAAACATCGTCAACATACGGAGCCACTCAGAAAAAAGTTGATTGATACGCTCCTTGTTCGGGCAAGCCTGTGTACCCTTTCATTCGCATGACTCCGACCCGTCTTGCGCGATCCTTTCAGATTTTGCGCCTTCTCTTGCGCGTGTCTCCAGTGGGCGTCTTTGACCCTTTGCGCTTTGCGCTGTCTTGTCCAGTGAGCATGCTCGCACTCAGGATGTTGTGCCAAAACTCACGCTTGTGGGGATGGAGGTGAGGTACTAGACTCGACCATATCCCCTGGGCCCTCTCCTTTGTTATTCCGCTGCACTTGGTTCTGAGAGGTGGCTGATTCTGGATGTGGCATGTGCTTTTAAGCACCTTATACACTTTCCACTCTTCGTTTGTGAGGGACGTCTTAGTGAAAAGCTCGTCCGAGCCCCGCTCAACTGTCACTGTCTTGAACTCGGCGATGTACGGCCGTAGTCCTTGGTCTGCCAGCACTTTGAGGGCGTGTCGGCTTATGGCGTCCTCCGCCTGGACCATGTTGTTGCCCGGCTCCATGACCACACACCGCACTCCTGCGTCGGCTGTGGCGTCTATGTAGTCCTGGAAGTCTTCCACCACACCCCTCCTTTTCAAGTTCTTTGAGATGACCTGATGCACGGCATCAGCCGACATAGACGTGTGACCGGGCTCGAAAAACTTAAGTGTGATGCTTTGTGTGCTGGTAGAGGGGCTGTTGACGGCCGCCATCAGGGTTGTCATGAGTGCCCATGACTTGTTTTGGCCAGCACAATTGTCCAGCCACAGGACAACGTGCGGGACGTCGCGGCACACTGTTGTTAAGAACAGGTAGAAGGCGGCTGCGACTTCATCGCCGCTGCGGCCAGCCAGGCCATCATGCCACACGATGCATGTGGCGCATTTGTTGCGCTGCTTCATGTTCTTTGAACCTCGTGCTGATGGCATGAGAGGCGCGAATGTCTCATTATAGCACGTGAGTCTGGGAGTGAAGAGAGCTTCCTTGACAGGTAGCTGTGGGAGCATGTAAACTTTCATCATGTCGGCAGACATGTACACCGTGCATGGATCAATTTTTTTCTCGGCATCCTTGCGGTACGCTTCCCTTGCCTCTTTAGCAATGTCAAGATGCTTTTGGTGTGTGTCACACGTCTCACACCCTTGCTCGTGGTGTCTCGGTTCTTCTTCTGACTTTCCATGCGCTTCGCTTGTGTGCTGGATCTGTAGGGAGCATCTAGAGCACTCTTCGCCGGCCAGCCTGGTGAATGAAATATTCATACTTCGGACCACTTTTCTGTATGTCTCGAAGCTGCACTTCGGGACATCCTTCTGAAGCAGATATTCATGGTGCATTTGCACTATCGTTAGGTCTTGCGGCAAGTAAAATCGGTTTGGGGCGTGCTCATAACGGTAGTGGTGTTTGATGGGGTGAAACTAGTTGATATGCTCTTTTATGAGCCCCACGTTCATCTTATTTGTCGCAGGGCTCTCCCCTCGCTTGTCTGTTTCAGGACAAATTTCTCCCTGTTCAACTGCCCATACTACTGGATCTGCACTCGTCGGCCCAAAGCCCAGCGTTGTGAGGAAGAAGGTTTTGCACACTGCAATGGTGCCAGCCTCGCCAGGCAGTGTCCAACTGTACGTGTTGTTTTTTCGGCATGCTTCTCCCGATCCGGTTCTTCTACTGTTAACTTCTTGGACGTGCACGAAGGATCGGTACCATTGACGGCGTGCCGCCGCGTCCTGGCTGTTCACTGTGGTGTTGATGCTGCTCCGGGGATCTTTCCTGATGTTGGTGGTCAGCCTTTTTTACTCCTTTCGATAGGCCTTCTGACTGTCTTGAACCTTTTGGTGCTTTGCCAGAAGTTCTTTACCTGGTCCTTCTTAGTTCTGGCCTTTTTTATCTTAGGTTTGCAGTGATCTTCCCGTCGTGTCAAGGCGTGTTAAACTCTTCGCCCTGCTGTGGTCTCTTCAACGCAATGGGAAACGCAACTGTTCTTTGATCATGATGCAGCGCATCTTCTTCCCCAAAGCCCGTGGACGTCTCATCGGCGATGGAAGGGGCGCTCGGAATTACTGAAGTGAAGAGCGCCGCGAGAGGAGACACCTCTTCCAAAAGCGAGCGTTCGACATCCGATACCAGTAATGGGGAAATGTCAAGAGAGGACAGTGTCCCACCCTCCACCGAAGATTCATCCATGGAGATGTCAGGTTCAGAGGCCGAACCATCTCCGGCGTCGGGCAACCAGGACGGAC